>JAOEHY010010630.1:13415-28472 GCA_025447955.1 Psilopsiagon aurifrons | reverse complement strand
CATCCCGGGGAGGGGGGGGGGACACCTTCCTGCAGGGCCCTCATCGCCCTGGGGTGCACCCCCTGCGCTTCACCCCCTCCTTGGATCCCCCCGCCCTGTCGCCGGCGTTCGGGTTCGGTTCTCTCCTTCCTTCCACTCCCTCCCTTCCCTCTGCTGCCATTTCCTCCCGCAGCAGCTCCTCGCCGGGCCACGGGACCTGTTTGATGCACGTTTTCCGCCCTCTTGGACGCTTTCCATAACGTCTGCAGGCTCGGTCTCCGGTTTCACTGGGGAGCCCAAGCGCGGCTTTGCCGCTCTCATTGCTATTCCCTGCGTACACCCGGCCCTGCTCTGAGCCATTTTTAGCCTCCGCCACCTCTCACGCTGACAGCCAACGAGCTCTACAAAGGAAGGCTTCCAGCAGAGCCCAGTTTGGCTCAGCTCCTGCTGGCTCGGAAGGGATGAAGGTTTCTTTTTAGCTCACTGGGTCCCAGTCGAAGCCTCAGCTGTAGTTAACACACAGGACTCGGATAATTGATTCAGTACAATCTATTTAAGATCTTACGAAAGTCATCAGTTTCCCTGCACAGATGTTTGTGCAAACGTCGTCTTTCTCCTCAGGCTGGGTAGAGCTTGTTAATCCAGATTTCACTGGGACATTCATGAGCTCATCCTGCAAACCCAGTGCTGTGCCCTGAAACAAGTCTCCCAAGTCGTCACCTGCACCAGCTGTATTTCCAGCTCAACGCACCAAAGAGGCGACGGAACATTGAGTTCTACCCAAGTGCAGCCCAAACCACGGAGCTGCAGGAGCTGAACACCTCCAAACGCCCACAAACAGGCACCAGCAGTCCCCAGGTTGTAAACTGCTGTGGACAAGTGCAGATTTACCTCTACACACGCAAATAAAATCAATCTTGGAAACAACAACAAGGGCTGAAAAAGCACTTGACATAGAGAGGGCATTCCAGGGCAACTCACCAAAGTGTGGGAATCTCTGGAACCAAGTGCTCTGCTTAGTCCACTTCGCGAGCAATCCGAAGATCTGAAAGCAGGCACAGGACAAGTTGGGAAGCAGTCACAACTGAGACAGGATCTTCGGGGATCACTCCAGCACTCACACCCAGGTCCACGGTTCCCAGAGGTCAAGAACAGATTCACTCTGTTCTACCCATTCGTGGCCATGTTTAGGCAATACCAGACTGGGAAGGAAAGCTGCATTCCTCATTTGTCAGGGATCCTTAAAAACATCCTTTTCAACCCCAACAGAATTGGCCTGCAACCGCCTAAAGTCAAGTCCAATTCATCCATTGCCTCTGTACAATTGCTGCAGAATTTGGCCTTCAGAGGAGGATGAGCATCATTTCAAGAACTTGTTGCTTAAAAAAAAAAAGGCAATCAGACCTGCAATTAGCTCTGCAATATAAATTAATGAAGCTTTAGCATATACCTTATAATTAAAACAAAATCCCTGTTAGAAAAGATTTAATATCATGGTGCCAGAAGGATGGATCCTAATTCCAACATTTCAGGGTTTTATTTTGAACTAACTGAGCTACGGAGTATAATGAAGTATAATAAATAACAGTAAATCACAGCCTGGGTAATTAGTAAGACATCTGGGGAATCACAGTCATTGTGTGGGTGTTCACTTGTTAATTCACACAACACAAGTCCTCCATAGAAAAGCCTCTCAGGTTGTAGTAAAGGGTAGCGGAGAACACACAGCGTGGCCAGGTCACAGCAGCATCAATCACAAGCTCAGTTAGAACAACTTAAACATCAACATGTAAAATGTGACTGGCAGCCAATAAAACATCTATTAATGTCAAATCACCGATTAAACAACCAAGGCCTCAAAGAACTCTGTCAGCAACTCACTTTGTGCCTGCTTTAGTTCCCCAGTAATTTGACCTGTTAGACAAGACTACAATGAATTACAACAATTCAGTTTAGAAATAAAGGGGGTCATTATCACCAAAATTATCACTGGAATTTAGTAGGAGCTGAGCAATCTGGGGTCACCCACAGGTTAATTCGGGGCAATGCAGTTCCCTGCAGCCTTCTCCTCTGTGCTTCACTCTGTCCAGCTTGAAGAGCCCCGCTGAGAGTTTCTACTGCTTATGAGCAGTGTCTGCCACATTCACCCCGTGTTTCCCCATTCCTCATTCCAGGTAATTGTCTCTAGCTGGTTAATGAAGGAGCCACTTCATTAACCACCATTATCAAAACAGTGCTGACTCACATCTTAATGCTGCCACATTGAGTTCATGCTGCACAGAAGGTCAGGCAGACCCTGCCTCAGCCAGGAGCTTCAGGCAGGCTCCCAGGGTGAGCCCCTCTGACCTCCCAGGGCCACATCCACACCTTCCTCGGGCAGGTCCTCCACACTTGCTGCAGGGCCAGGAGCACTCCGTGGCCACGTGCAGCTCTCATTCGAGTTTTCTGGCAGTATTTACTCAACCTGCATTCGTCTTAACCCACCTGTAAAGCCCCAGGGGCCAAAGATGTTCAGCTAAAACCAAGGTTTAAACAAAGGCTTAAGCAGTTCCAGTTCCTGCCTTGCTCTCCTAAACTTGAGCACTGCAAAGACATACATTGCAGCCCATGTCACTAGAGCAGTTCCACCAAAGTCATTGGTCTTTATTTTTGGAAAGGGAAAAAAGTCTCTGGCAGTTGTGAGCATCTGTGCTGTTGGGGCAATAATACTCAGAAGGGGCATAAAACATCCTCCTCTCATCAGCAAAGTATGAGCAGTGATCAAAAGCAGAAGAGGATGGTGCGTGACTTTCAGTTCACTTTGCAACTGACAGTGATTTTCTAAAGCAGCATTTCCCAAACCAAACAACATAACAGAACCTGTGCATGGTTCTGTAACCACGGAGCAAACCTGTGACACAAAACCTCGCTGGTTCTGGTAAGAAAGCAGCTTGTGTCATCTCAGAAACGTGAAGTTCACTGGGTTAAAGCTCTGTCATTACAAGGGCAAGCCTCAGAATCTTCTCATAGGAATTACTAAGGCTCTTTTCTTAACTTCAGCCTGGTGCAAGCAAACAGAAGAGCCAATTAGACTTGGAAAGATTTCCATATGTTCATTACAGAAGTAGTTTGCAAGACAGGTTTAAAACCAGCTCTGAAGCTGTTTTGTTTAGAGCACATCTAAATTACAGTGACTGAAACCAGTTTGCAAAATATTAGTCTAATGGATTATTTAAGCACAATTTGTAGAGGATTCATGGACCCAAATCTTGGCAGGATTATTTTAAAGCAAGTGCAAAAATACATGCAAGGATACAGGGAAAACAAGACCTGTGGAAAAGCAGGAAAAAGGCCTTAGAGAGAAGCCACCTGTGTGGAGGGAAGAAACCAAGTATTTTTCACCTAGGAGATATCCCATTATTTTGGGGTTAAAAACTAAGAAAAAGGGATAACTTGAGGTGTATAGAAATATTACACTCTCCTTATTTTAAACTTCTTAACTATGTCCTTTACAAACTCTGCTTAGTTCTGTATGAGGGTGAGGCCAAACAAAACCCAAGAGAAGCCAACAATCCTACTGACACTAAAACTGCAGCCATGAGACAGGGGATTCGCAAGACTTAGATTTAGCTCTTCTTGTGCCATATGAGCTGCAGTTAACAAAACACATCCTTCAGGATAACCTGCCACTGTGAATCTTCCACCTCAGGATAATTTGGAACTCTGAAGCCTACCAGCATAGGAAATCAGGGAAAAATGAAACAAAATGGGACCAGTCATCCTGAACTAAGCACCATGAACACAAGCACTCACAAAGTCTCTTTATTCTAACAAGAAAGATTAAACACTGAACTACATTGCCAAAAAACTCAGCAGCACATCCACTAACAGGCACTTTTAAGAGCAGATTAGATAACCTCCTACTGGGAATAGTCTAAGTAGAGCTGCTCCCTGCCTTAGGGTAAGAGATGCCTTAGTCCTTTCCAGCCCCACTTTTCACCATTCTAAAGAAAAAAAACCAGGTTCTTTGCAACAGTGACAACAGCAAGATAGAGCAAAACCAGTAATTCCATGCCCAGAGAATACTTTCACAAGTATTAAGACTCTCTTCTCCTATTAGCCTTTAGAAAGGGAATAATTAATATCCTTCACTCTCTTTGAATAAATTGAGCTCAAAGAAGAGAACATAACAGCAATAGCAACAATTACAATAAAAAGCTATCTTGGTGGGAGGAAAGCACTTCATACATAGACTTAACTGATACATGCTGCATCTCTAAGAAGCACAGAGGAACTCACAGGTGAGAAGAGCTTTGGTTCTCACCACCTTTATGGGTACCCTGAAGGAAGGGGAGGAGCCAAGATACAGAACTGCAAAGGGCCTGGAAATGGGTTTGGTTTGGGGTATTTTTAAACCTCCCAACTCTTGTGGCCTCTGTACACAAACATTTATTTGGGGAAGGGTTGCAGTGTTATTGAGGGAACAGAAGGGTTCATTTTTCCTTCCTAACAAAACCTCAACAGGTGATCTAAATAAGTGAAAGAGAAGCTTCAGTCTTCTGTGATACAATTTGGCTTCACAAAAGCAGGAAGTTGAAAGCAAATGTGTTAAGAACTCTGCCTCCTATAGGATTTCCCTGTTATTTTTCACAGTGGGGATTAGCATCTTCTGATTTAGATTCTCACTAAGACAAAGTACTTCTATGCATTAATGAAATGAATGAGCTATTATCTGTCACTATGAGCTGGAAGAAATATACCTGCACAGGTTTATGTCAAAAGGGACGTGTAAACCTAAGCCTTAGCTCAAGCCCTGTAGTTATGTTGTATGTATCACTGAAGCCATTGTTACTAAAACGGAGATAAAAAGCCAACTGATCTAAAGAGATTACCATCAGCTCCTTGGAATCGTGGTTTTGTACTTTGAAGAAGCCTGTAATTTTACTAGGATCTTGCACTAAGAAGTTAATTGCCAGCTCTGTGTGGTGCTAACAGCATGTAGAAACTTAACACATCAGTGACCTGACTTTGCCAGGAGAAATGGTCCTTAAAAAACATGGATTGTGGGAAGCGATGATTAAATACATAATGTGGAATCAAATGCCACTGTAGGCTTTGAACTCAAGCACTCTTCCGCCTGGTTCTCAGCTCTAGGCAAGTCTTGTTCTTTCAGTCAGCTTGGGGTTGCTGACTTCTCCTGGTACATAAAGGGTGTGAAGAGGTCGATGTCCTAAGCCCTGGAATCAGAAAAAGACATAAGAAATTCAGCTTATTTTTCCAAGGACTTTTAGCTTTTGATCCCAGAGGGAAATGTGAAAATGTGACTTCTGAAAGGAAACAGAAATGGAAAGCAAATGCAAGGAGCCTAGAAATATTCTCTCTTTAAAATGCACTTAAGGTAAACTACAACTGGAAGTATTAGTAGTAACTTTGAGCAGTAACACTACCACTCTGGTATTGCTTGAGTCCTGGGTGAAAAATGACGTGTGCAGGTAACTGGCATGATTTGCTTTAGTAATTCATTAACTTTCTCCTTCATGTTCAGGTTCATTTATCTTTTGGTTTCATTTTTCAGTAACAAAAGCACGTATTTCTCAGCTATTTTTGATGTGTTTCCATCTTTCTCTCCTTTTGCAAACACAATTCGAGTATTCGCAC
Organism: Psilopsiagon aurifrons; assembly: GCA_025447955.1. Taxonomy (NCBI): domain Eukaryota; kingdom Metazoa; phylum Chordata; class Aves; order Psittaciformes; family Psittacidae; genus Psilopsiagon; species Psilopsiagon aurifrons. The sequence goes on along the minus strand of JAOEHY010010630.1, from coordinate 22,856 downwards.
CTGAAACTGTTCTAAAACTCTTTTTGCTTGCTTTGTCACACAGTTGTGCTGGTAACGGGCTTGGAAGGCAAGGCCAGGAATGAACTGAGAAGGGAAGGAAGGGAGGCCGAAATAGCAGAGTGAATTGTTCCATTCACATGGCTTTTCTGCTAGGGAATAAGTTCACATTGTAAACAGGAGAGAGGTGTGGTTTGCAGATTGGACAGGAAATCCTTAGTTCTGATCCTTGCGGTGTTGTTGATTCCCTTGGAGACCTTGAGCAAATGCCTTCTGTTCCTACTTTTTAATTGGAAATAAACTGGGGATGATAGCAGTGAATGAGGAGCAGTCTTGCAGTTGAAACGTTTATAACGTGCTTCAAAAGCAGCTCATGGCGCACAGACTCGGAATCAACTTGGCTACTTGTCTGAGGCTATTTCCTCACCCCGCTTTGAGGACCAGGGACCTTTGGGGGCCCAAGGCAGCAGCGCACACGCAGAGCCTTTGTTTCTCTCACTAACAATGCAAAGCAGATGCTTTAGGAGGGATAGAAGGAAATGTAGCCTCACAAGCAGTAGCCGCTGTCTGGTGTGATTTGTGGTCAGGCACTCTGCTCTGCCATCCTTCACACACACTGTGGCTGCATTTAGCCCGGTTGTAAACAGGTTTCTTAGGCTCTTTTTTCCCCTTGGGATGCAGGGGGCACCTGCAAGTGAAGAGTGCAAGAAGGTTATGGCTGAGGACAGTGTGTTCTTAGGAGGGCTCTTCTGTGTGCTGCGCCCTCAGTCGAAGCCACTGTTGAGCAGTATGGCAGCCTTTTGTGCCCTGAGGCCCCACATACCAGGTGCAGGTGCCTGGCAAAGTCGTGTCTGGTGTGAAGAGCCCTGGAACCAGCAGATGATGGTGCTGGGCTGGAAATACTGAAGCAGTACAGAGACTGGAGGTGTGACAGCCCTGCCTGCACTCACAGCAGAGACCCTGATTTTTTAGGGCACATTCTTTGTGTCGATGTAAATGCCTGTATAGGTGATGAGTGCGATTTGCAGTCTCACCATCCTACTTTAATCAGAGAACCTGCAGTAACAGCAGCATGGAAAGGCGAAGGTCCAGGCTCCTAAGTATGCATTCACCTCAGGTTTCTCACTCTCTCCCTTACCTGCAGCTTACAGCTACAGTTTGAGAGTTACTGAGCACACGCGACTCCTGCTACTCCAGAGGATCCATGGAAATGTTTCTAGAACTCAGTTTTCTTCCATCACATAACTACAAACTGAAAGCTCATTAAACAGTTGCCTGTTGCTTACCAAACCTCCTTTACGCAGCTTAAATGGTAGGCAGGGAAAAGAAGTGGAAAAGTGGATTTCCACTCCCCTTGCCGTAAGGCACTGGTGTTTTTTCTACTTCAAAATCTCTTCTTTGTGTTGGTTCCCCCAGCTGCACAAACAGGAGATACCGTGCTCCATTCCCCCTGGAGGTCAAGTCTCCAAGAGGGAACATTCACAACCCTAAGACTTTTTGGCATTGGAGCACCTCAGCCACTTATGATCTATAATTACACTCTCACCTTCTCATCGTTCTATCGTCAAACACTGATTTCAGAGTCCTGGAGGGGGGAGCTGGTGCCTTCTCCAGCACAGGCAAAGACTGGCCACGAAAACCTGAAGTGTCCTTGCTATAAACACTGCTGCAGTGCTCGTTTCAATGGGGATATGCAATGAAGTTCATTTCAGGACTAGAAATGTTACCACTGGCCTAGTACAAAACTGAATTAGATTTGAGTATGTTGTGCGTTTGGCCTGCTCTCACAGAAGGCAGGACACGCTGATCTTCATTAGTTGCAGTGACATTTAGATCAGGCTTTACCAAGAGACCCTGCCAACCACTTTCGAATGGGGTGTTGACAGGTGAGCAGGATGTGTTGCTGAAGTACAAAGAGGGAAATCTTGGTCGTGATTTGTACACAGGTGTAAGTATCACCATTTGTCTCCAAGTAAGAACTGTAGAGGTTTTAATGCTTGCATAGCGTATCTATGTAATGATGCAATGCACAGTAAACAGGGACAGATAGATCCAAAAGGCATCCAGATAGCTTCTTAAAGAGCCACCCATGTAAACTGTGTGGAATCTCGAGCATGGTCACACGAGGACACAGGATCCAGCTGACACGTCTGACAAGGCACTGCATCGAGGTGCAATGATTAGTCACATACCAGTTGCCTGGTGTGTTGCATGCAAAGTGAAATGAGTTCATCTGAGCCACTTAGTGCAGGGCTTAACTATTCAAACGGGGTTCAGGTTGACTCTTTTTACTTTGCTTAACAGTGCATTGAGAGCTTGCATGGGGCTGGGTGTGTTACTCCTGGCGTTACCTCTGGGTAAAACTGTTTCTGCAGTTTCATTATTTTTCCTTTATGGTCACCAAAGTAAAAAGTGGGGGAAAAAAATAGTAAAAAAGTAGTAAAAAGAGCCTCCTATTTTGAGAGAAATTTCATCTTCGCAGAACTTTGTCCAAGCCAAACTGGACATCAACGAGAAATCTTTCCCACAAAGTGGAAGTTCCCTGGGCTCTACGGGGGCTCTGCAAAATCAACAAGTTTATCAGTCGTGTTTCCAACAGGAGGCAGGAAATTACCAAGAACATCCATTCACTGAGCAGCTACAGGGGGTTCCCAGGATAGCTGACTTCCCACAGAACTGCCAGGATCACTCTCTTGCTGCTACACACCGTGAACCTTTATAAACCACATCTCTGTATCATGCTAAGCAAGGTACTGGCTTCCATGCCAAAGGAATCAGACCCTTCTTCCTCCACAGCCCCCTCAGAAACAACACTCTGGTTGTTCTGAGCAGTGCCGGCAGTCCAGATGCAGCAGAAGGGAGGCTGTGATTGCATCAACGCTTCTCACAGTAGCCCAGTTCAGTGCTCTGGTTCCCTAAACAGTGCTGCAGTTACACGTACTCACAAGAAGGAAAGGGGCAGAACAATACACTCGGGACAGGCAAAGGGTGAAAGTTTATGGAGCTGCAGCCTTCAGTGATTCTAAGGGAACATTTGGGCCTCAGCAAAACAGTGCTCGGTTTCTCAGAGTATGCTTGAGCAGCTCTCATCAACATTGGGAACAGGACAGGGAGTTTATTCAGTCGCTCTTTATGGCAGTTATGTGGTACCATACCTGGAGACAAAATTAATGATAAGATTTCACTTAAAGGATGTGATTGCCATGAAATTACCTCAGATAAGAAGGCAAAGTGCAGTGTCTTGATTTGATTTTTTTCCCTCATGAATGTTTCTCCCAAGAGACTCAATTTAAGCTCTTGTTCTGCTTGATTCTCTCCAAGGTCTCAAACTTGGCCTGTCACATTGCAAACCAGTGCCCTAATTAAAGTTGTTGCTGGCCGCCGTCAGCAAAGACTCAGTCTTTCTTTCTCTGTACTTTGCCAAACAAGAACAAAAGGGGTTTGAAAGGCCTTAGGTTTTCACTACACTGTAAAAAAGGGCGTTTCAAAGCTTGGAAAACTTTGCTTTCCACAGAAGAGGGGAGTAAAATGTAGCACTCCAATCGTTTCTGCCAGCTGTCACCCAAAACTATGGAGGCACATAGGTTCCTGAGGAATCCTCAGCAGAATGATGGCACAACAAAGTGGTCATCATCAAATCCGTGCAAGAAGATTCTTTTACTTTCCAGGCCACCTCTGTACCCACTTTCATTTCCCTGTTTTCTCATTTTTTGGCCATGGCTCTGCTCAGTGTTGCTCTCCTTGTGTTAGATGGAAAATTTCACAAGGAGGCAATTGTTTGCTTGAAGCACTGTCTCTCTATTGTCCTTTTAGAACAGTAACGGCTATGAGACAACTGAACTTTGGATCTGCCACAAGAAATTGCACCAGCCATCACAGGCCATGAGGCTGCAGTGCTGATTTGCAGAGGTGTTTCCTGCAGCAGCTTGAAATAGATTCCTTCTCTGCTGCTGTTCCTTCTGATTCCCCTATAGTGCCAGCATCAGCACGACTGTTGGAAGCAGCCTGGGTGTAGCACTGGTTTCATCCAGTGTTGCCAAATGTGCAGTTTCACAGGCCTGGCCACTCCTTCCCTCCCAAGTCATAGGAAGCTGCTGATTCCAGAGCTGTGTTTGCCATCCACACAGCAGGGATGATGTGATGCACAGTGCTCCAAATCAAATGGGGCTCCCGTGGAATAAGTACCTTGCTTCTGTTGTGACTGAGATGGTTTATTCACCAGGAAAGCCCTGTTGTTGTGAGTGAATTCAGAAACGTAGTCATTCTGGATGCAACACCCAATTCCTCTGTAACTGGTGTGACATTGGTCTGGAAGGGGAGGCTGGGGAAGCAATAACAGTGGGCTGGAAAACGCCATCCACAGGGCCCAACCTAAGTGCTGGAACTTTGCTGAACCAGAAGGTTTCTATCCAGTGTTACTCCCTGCATTTAGAAATGTGGGTTTGGCCATGAGACAATTCAAACCAAGATTTCCATGAGGAGCATTCCAACATGCCTAGGACCTCTGTTGACTGCCGTAATAAACTGTAAGACCTTTGGTTTTTCCCAGTGTCTAATGTTTCTGGGACTCCTAAAAAGGGTTCAGCTGTGTGCACTGGTAAACAGTGGTGTTGTTCATTGGGTTCTGATGCACATCAAGAGGTTTTGAAATCCTTCAGTGAAAAAGATTACAGCAGAGATCAAAAAGGGATTGGCCCCATAGTCTTCCTTTATACAAATCAAGGGTAAGTTCTTCACTAGAAGGCTGACAAAGAACTTCAGGGATCTGGATTTTCGTCTCTGTTCTGTTTCATGTTTGTTGCATGAGCTCAGCAAATCCTTTCATTTCTTCCTTCCTTTTTTCTAAAAGCAGGAACAATGATGGCTTCTTCAGCTACAGTCATGCATTTGGGTTATCTCACTGCACTTAACCTTAACGAGCTTGACTTCTTTTTGCTCCATGAATGACTCTATAATTGCTATTTAGTAAAGAAACCCTGAAATTCCTTTGGAGCTCCATATAAAACCATGTGCTGGGTAGGATTTTATGTGCCATTAGATTGTGAAAGGAAACAAAATGAAACCATCATCTAAAACTGGTACATTCAAGGCATGGAGGAATTACCTTTGTGGAATTTGGCCAAGAACAAAGAAAAGAACTCTCTGAACAATTTTTGCCAAGCAATGCAGGTACCAAAAGCTCTTCAGAAGTACTTCACGTGTGAAGGAAACGTCCCTTTAAACGTATACAAGTAGTCAAGATCTTGGGTTTTAATTCCCATTGGAGAAAGTGTAGAATTTCCAGGGATGTGCCAAGCCTGAGGCCATGGTGCTGGGTGGCTCCAAAGGGAGTGGACACTTGCTCGGTTATTTTTGGACACATGAGCACTTCAGTCGATGACGCCAGTGTTGCAGCTGTAACAAAGAGAGGCTTCTGTGTTGTTGTGGAGATAAAACTTGAGTAGTTGCATGGAGGAGGGGAGAAGAGGAGGAATGGATGGCATGGCCCAGAGCACATTTTGCTAGCGGCACGACTTTGCTGCTTAATTAAACAGTTAATGAAGCTCAGTGTGTGGATGCAGAGAACAAGGAATTGTGGCCTCCCTGCGTTTTGCAATTTGTGTTAAGAAAACAAAAATCAATTTGTCATCATTCCCTGAATTTTGCTTACCTCAGAGCGCTGATCTAATCGATGTGACAGATACGAGCTGCCCTTTGGAGTATAATGGGTCACGGGAGAAGAGATTCCTGGGCTTTAGAAAAGACTGGGAAAATGTGCTCAAATAGGAAAGGCAATTTGTTTCAGGTCAGTTTTAAAAGAGGGGATTTCAGTGTAATCATTAAAGTGGGAGGAGACCGGGGAGAAGACTGGAAGGAAGATGACATGGTCCAGTGTGAGGTGTCCCTGCCCATGGCAGGGGGTTGGAACTGGATGATCTTAAGGACCTTTCCAACCCAACCCATTCTATGATTCTATGATTTGACATTGGAGAGTCATGAAAACAAAACAATAATTTTTTCTCCTAACTTTTAGGAAAATTGAAAGGCAAAATGCAAACATTCCCTTATTTATAGTGGGAATGTGGGCTGTTTGTTCAAATGCTATGAAAGGAGGGAAGCCTAGAGAAGTTATAACAAACTTTCAGACCTGTACAGGAAAAATGTAAACCAGTCATTGTCAGAATGGGAATCTATGTGAGGTTTCCTGTTGATGTTGAGCTGCGGTTGTCTGAGATAGGGCCTGGCAACTTTGTCAATGCTTCGAGTAAAAACCCAAGCGGAAAAATTCCCACTCTTTCCCCTCTGAAATTTGCTTCGGGTCTCCCCCAATAAATACAAATAAACCAGGCTTGGTCAGGTCTCTCCCATTCATATGTTCCAAAAGGTATTGGCATGTCAGTTAATACTGTCCTCCAGGAATACTTCCAGCCTCTTCAGAGCAACTCAGGGTATTTGTCCTTGATGTACCTGAGGTTGGCATTTGGTGTGTGGACAGAGTGTTAGCTGTGGCAGGATGGCAAGGAGGTTTGAGATGGGAGTTCACAAGTTCTGGGTAATTTCTATTCTAAGTCTCAGTTGTCAAATGATGAGTCAATGTGGCTTGTAGAACAGGGAACATCTTTCCTTCAGCCTTCTGTAGAAGTATTATACTTTCACACTTTGCATTTTTGTCCTTATTTCTAATGATGAAATTGGAGAGAGATCTGAAGCAGCAGCAGTAAGATAATAGGCAGCTTCCTCTGGGACATTTTTATACCCGTATCCAAAAACACAATGCAAAAGGGTAAGCAGGAATTCTGAATCACATGCACCCATGAAGCTGATTAAGCAGAGGCCTGGGTAGCTGAGGAAAATCAGTTTCTAGAGTCTTCTACTGCTGTGTGATTGCACTGGCAGTGATGATAAGCTTTGGAGTACTCTAATGCCTGTTATATGGGTGTTGGGGGCACCTAACTGCCATTTGCAAGGCTGACACTCAAAATGAGTATTTAATTGCATTAGAATACTGCAAGCAGTGGTCTTCATTCCAGTGAGGTTTTCACTGTTCAGGACTCTTCTTCAGTGCTGTGAAAAGACTGACTTCAGAAATCCTTATGTGTTAACACATAAAATGGGAAATAAACAGGCTGCAAGAGGTGAGCTGAAGAGTAGACAAAGCATTTTATCATTTTCACTTGCCTTTACAGAGGTCTTCCATGAAAATGCTGGTTTAACTTCTAATCAGAGCTAAACTCAGGAGTCACTGCTGGTTCATTGCTGCCCCTTCAACTTCGGGCATGCGATGCTCTATACAACTCTACCATGTCATGTTTTCAACTGAGAAAAGACACATTGCTTTGCTGCTCCATTATCCCAAGAAAGCTTCAGATCCATATCAATGCTAAAGCTACATTTTACTCTCATAGTAGACATGCAGTGAAATATATCCACTGATTGTTTATCTTCCAAGCAGCTGAAAGGTGATGATTGAAATTATATATTCCTTCCCTTCCTCATCACCTCTGTCTGTCCCATATACATCCCTTTGCTCCTATGGACAGCAGAAAAGGTAAAGAATGAGCCCTGGAAATCTTTGCTGAGTGATGACCTCCAAAAAGGGCTGCTCATGAGTCAAATCCAACCCACTATGTACAGGTTTATTTGGCTCTATGAATATATACTGGATGTTGGAGCAAGATTTTGAGAGTATTGGTGTACTGCTGTGAAATGTCAATCTTCCTGGTTCAGGGAAGGCTTATCTACATGTGAAACAGCTCTAGAAAAAGAAGAGTGGCTGTGTTTTAATCTTCCTTTCCCCTAACATCAGCAAATAAGTGATTCCCAAGCACACAGAAGATACTGTACTTTCCTCAGAGCATGGTATAGGATGTGCTAGCAGCGCAGTTGGAGGCAGCTTTCTCTATTGCCACTTGCACTATGAATATAAGCAGGGAGCTTCAGGCTGTGGTTAAGCCAGTGCTCTACATGAACCCTAATTTGATGGTGGTTGCTAATAGCTTCTCAGAGGGATTACACCAACTGTTAAACAGTCCATAGAATAAAATACAGGTATATAATGGAGGGATGAGAGAATTATCACATTCTTTCCAACCTGAGAGCTATTTCATACAGCACATTTCTTATAACACAGCAGGCCTTTGAAAGAACTGAATCCTTCCAAAGACAAAGACATCCAAAGATGACACTTACGGCAAAAATATGCCCTTTGACTCTCACAATAAAGCTCTGAAAGTAAAGGCTGACTTTGCAGGCCTAAAAAAGCTGTAAGTTAGCAACACATATCCAGTTCATTCTTAAGCCTTGTTCGGATGCAATTACAGCCTTTCTACAGGACTTCTCTTGAATTCATCCTCCGGGTTTGTGCGGCTGCCTGTGCTGGGTGATGGCACTGGAGGAAGGCAATGACTTCCTAGAGGCTTTTCCCGTAAGGGAGGTTTCTGTAGATGCTGAGGGGATCGGCTCGGCTCTATTGCTCATTGAAACTCTGCAGTAATGCTGCCACCTACGGAAGACTTCCCAAAGCTGACCTTTGCAGCCTGGCTAACGCATTTGCAGCTGTGAAAACAGGATTTGAACGTGCCCCTCTGAGCTGCTGATGGACCTCCCGAGTTTCCACTGGATCTTTGTGAATGTAGACACGAGCTGGCTCAAATTCTCTTCCTTCCAAATAAATCAGGTTTGAAATTGAAATGGCTTCCGGAAATTGGTCTTTAAGACAATATTTTTGCTTGACAGTGGCACCTCCAGGCCCTGATGTGTAAAATATCACTGCCCCATTATGCTGAGTGCAGTGAAAACATCAGAAAGAGCTGGGCACCGCTTCCAGCCCCGGCTTCCTTGATCATGGTGAGGAAGCCGTCATGGGAAGGTGCCTCTCCGAGGGAATACCCCGCTTGCTGCATGTATGTGACATGTTTGCTTTGCGTGTGCACCGTGAGGCAGTTCCTACGGCACTGCAGGCTCATACCCTGGCACCTGGCGCCCTTGTGTGTCTCACAGTGGACTGGACAGAGGCGTTGTGCCTTAGGTGGGAGAAGAGGCCACATCTCCTGAGTGAGGAGAGAGGGTGACGTACAAGGCTGGCACTGCAGGCTCCATGGCACGGTTTGGTTTTACGTCCCACACTGGGACCCATGAGAATGATGAAAACGTGCAAGAAACAGACAGTGAACCCAAGCCCAAAACCTTGCGGTAGGGCATGCACGCAAGCACAGCTTCCCCCCGCTGCCAGCCTTGCGGATAGCCCTGCAACGGGAGATTTTGAGGGAAAAGCGAGCAACGTGTCCACGTTACTCGTCCTGTGCTGTGTAGGGCGACAAGAAGTAGCCTGAAAGGGTTGAGAGGGCGGAAACTTCCCCCAGGTGTGAGCTTCCTCAGGTGTGAGCTTCCTCAGGTGTGAGCTTCCTCAGGTGCGAGCTGCCTCAGGTGTGAGCTTCCTCAGGTGCGAGCTGCCTCAGGTGTGAG
>JAOEHY010010630.1:0-13315 GCA_025447955.1 Psilopsiagon aurifrons | reverse complement strand
TCAGGTGTGAGCTTCCTCAGGTGCGAGCTGCCTCAGGTGTGAGCTTCCTCAGGTGCGAGCTGCCTCAGGTGTGAGCTGCCTCAGGTGCCTCCACTGAGCCGCTGATTGCGGAGGGGCCGTGGAACCTTCCGGAATGGGGCGGGCGCTCCTGAGCGCTGAGGTAAAGCATCCTCCTCCGTGCCCTGACCATAGATTCTGCCTGTTTGAGGTGTGTTTCTTTGTTAAAACTGAACCCTTTGAGGCCGTTTCCCGGTAAACCATGGGTTGATTTTCTGTAGCAGGGTGGTGGGAAGGGATTTGCTTTTTGTGGTGGTTACGGTTAGTTTCTCTTAATGGCTGACTTGCAGCCTGTGGCCCTGTCTCTAAGCTGTGTTTTCTGCTAGGCTTTTGCAATGGTGTGTTGAAGGCTGTGCTGCCTTTTCTTTGTTGTAATAATACTTCTTTTGCTCCTTTTTTTTTTGTGGTGCTCTGCATAGCAGGGTTACAAATTCAGTTGTGTTCATTGTAACTGGTGTGATGGTGAAACAGTGAGCAGTGAAAGCTTCTCCAGAGTGTTGGTGTAAGTGCCTTGTGGTAAGGTACCAAGGCCTGCAGAAAGGAGAGTTCCTATCAATATGTAAGTGTTCTGGCTCTCTGGTGTAGCTTGATCTCAGTAAATACGGCAAATGTAAGATAGTTTTGGTTTTTATCACAGGAAGTGGCTGCATGTGGGGTTGTAGTCACTGTACTTTGTGTTCTTATTCTGTTATGCGTAAATCATTACTTCTGCAAATGTTTTCTGGTAGTTTTTTCTGTGTTCTTGTTCGCTTTTTCTCCCTCATTTCTAGCTTAACGGGATAGTGTTAGGAGGGAGGATGTTGTGTTGGAGTGGCTTTGAGATGTAAACTAGCACGGATGGGTCATGTCTCCTGCTTTGTCTGTGCCAGCAGAAGCAAGGGTGCTATTACACAAAGAACTGAGGTATAGAGGTATTACAGTTATAGTTTTCTCTGACACTGGATACAAGATTTTAGCTGCTCTGTTGAGATCTAATAGACAAGTGGGCTGCAGAGTGTGAAATACTTCATTTTGTGTTAACTTAATTCTCATTTTCTCCAACAAATCTGCTCTATTTCTATAGTGAAGGATTTTTAGGTTGGTTTTGCTGGGTTTTTTTTTCATGAACAATCTGAACACTTCAGTTCTTGCCATCCGAGCATACACAGGTGATGGGAGGCAAGAAGAAAATGGAGATACAAAAATTCCTGCTTTGCGTATATGATGAGAATGGAGGGGGAATATTTATTGGGGCCTTAATCCCGTAAGAGTTGTGTGTTTCCTGGATTAGATACTCAGCAGCTTGTGCTGTGGCAGCAGTTCATCTCATCTCTGGAGGGCAGACACTTTAAGCACGGGTGGCAAGGTGAGGAGGAACACAGGGAAGTCCAATCTGGGGTAATTGAGGGCATGGCTGTTGCACTGACTAGTAGCAAGGAGCAAAGGTTCAGATACTCATGTAACGCTTGTATGGTTCAGTGATCACCATCGTGGGCTTTTGTGTCAGCTTAAAATCTGGTACTCGGTTGATTCATGCAAGATTGAGCTTGCAGCAGACTGATTTACATCCTTGCCTTTGTTAGGTGACTTGCACAACTCCTTGTAAACTTTTTTCCCTTTCTTTCTCCATCCTTTGGAAAACAGAACAAAATCTTAGCTACTTCCAACCTTTGTAGGCACTTCAGAAATGCAGGATAAAAGCTGTGGAGGCTGTTCTTAATTGAATATGCTGCAGTATGGCTGTGACCTAATTATATCTGACTCTTAAGTGCCTTTCAAGGAGGGTGGTTGTTCCTTATGTTACACTTCTGCATGTTGAAATATTTTAAGCAAGTTGCTTATTGAGACAAGTATCTAAAAATCCAATGTGCTGCACAGCAATGTTACAATAACTCATCCTTTTTACATTGCAAGTTGGTTTGTTTGGCTTTTATTGGAGTTTTGAATGCGCTTAGAAACATTAAAAATGTAAACATATAGCTGAAGTCAGCCATACTGTTACCTGTGTTGCATCCAATAAAGCATTTCCTTCTGACTCCGCGTTCTGTCAGGTTTTCACAACAGTTGCTGATGAAATTCAAGGCCTCTATTATAAGGTTATTTTTTTTGCCCATGAATGGTTTTATGCTGATAACCACACAAATGCATGTTGGTAAAGAGGATTCTATTGTGTTCAGTGTAGTATGAATGCTGTAAAGAGGCTGCAGGGTTTGTAATTGAGATTTACTGTGTGAAAGTAGCAGAGGCTGGTGGGAACTGGGGAAAGACTTTATGGGCTAAAAGTTTCCAAGTGAAGGATCTAAATCTGCTTCTGAGGAGGAGACTGCAGGCTGTCAATGTCCCTTTCAGGAAGGTGTATTCTTGGCTCCAGTATTACCCTGAACCAGTTACATGTTCTCTGTTGTGCAGGAAAAAATGCTGTTGCTGCTTGTGTGCACTAGTATCCTGGAAAGCAGCCTAGGTTTACATCATGGGGGGTGTCTTGATCGTATCCGTGGCAGGTACCCAATGTATTTAAGACAGTTTCAGATACGCTTTTTCCTAGTTAGAGTGAAATTGAATTGTGCAATAAATAGCCTTGTGCCCAAACATGACTTTGATATGTTTCTTTTTTTCAGTGCTTGTCACCTGAGGATCTTTAGTCACACTGCACAGACATGGTGCACTCATTTAAAAGATAGGGCAAAGGAGAGGAACATGCTTTCAGGTTGTGGAATGCTTCATTAGCAAAGCCTGGGATTGTGGATCCCCCATTGTTTGCTCCAGGTTATTACTGATGAGGGTACACGAGTGACTCTGAAATTTGGGGAGTGCTCAGTCTGTTTTACATGGGTAGGAGGTACTGTGCTCATTCTGTGTTGAGAACTGGTATCAACTTTGACATAATGATGACTACGAACTCATACATCATTAAATGTAGTCAGTTTATGCCAGACAGAGCTATTAAGGTCGTTCATGAGTGAAGTCCAAGCAATGTGCTTTCAGAAGAGAACAGCAAGACAGCATTAGGTTTATTTACTATTGAAGGCTGCAGGATTCCGGTGGTGGTTTCACTGTACAGACCACAAGGTGGTGGCATTGCCCAGATAAACGGAACGCGCAAGACCGTGATTTTAATTGTGTTTTGCAGGTTCGTCTTTTTTGTCAGTTTTGTTCTCTGGAAAGGAAATAACATGTTTACTATGTCGCATAATCAGGAATTTAAAATACACTTCTTGGTACGAGGGACTTCCCTTTTAGAACACTTCCTCAATCCTGGTTATTAAGCAATCTGAATAACATTTAACTGTCCTATAAAGGGACTGAATGCAGTTGTGCTCTGGGAATTTGAAGAGTAAGATTGAGTTCCTGGCTTCCTGGGTCATATCAGGCAAGTGGTGTAAAATTTGTGGACCTCTGTTTCTGAGACGTAGATTGGGAATATACCATTCCACCTTCTGTTCCCCTCTTGTTTACTGTGCAGCCTCTTCAGGCATGGCTTGTGCCCATAAATATCTAACTCGCTATCATCCTGTCTCTTCTTGAGTGTTTAAATTGCTCTTGTAACCTTTGCCAGACTAAGAGGTAAAACACATACTTAGTTTCCTTGTTAATAAACTTGTATACATGAGTTGAGTGAGAGTGGCTTAGTGGAGATGTGCACCAGTGGGCAGCCTGTATTGAGACGATGCTGAGCCCTATTCCTTGACCTGTAGACTTGAATGGATGAGCCTCCATAATCACACCTTTAATGGTATTTTAAAGGTTTGGCTTTTGTCTTTCTACCTGAGCTGCCAAGGCTCCTGCTCTAGGATAGGGATCTCCTGCCTCAGTGGGCATGCTGACAGCTGCTCCCAGGTTCCTGAAAGTGGGATTAATTTAGGTCATGAGTTCAACTATACTGCCTCCTGTTCCTTCATCAGTCTTCCTTTTCCAAGATCTTTCCTTGGCCTCTTTGAGGCCTCCTTTGAGGGCCTCTCTCCAGTGCTATCAGAACTGCTGTCTTATCAGCCTGTTTACCATCACCTTGACCCCTAGAGTGGTGTAGGCTTGAATCAGCTATCCCCTTCCCTGCACACGCCCTTCCTTCTGGAACATCAGTGTCTGAGGAGAAAGTTGCCTGCCAAACTGTTCAGACTTTGGAAAGCTTAAACCAAGGTTGATAATCTTGTCCCTTTGCTAGGAATTCTCTTTATTGGAAGATGAACTTCATGGGAGGGTGGGGAGGAAATGCAGGTCAGAATTCATTTGCTTTGTTTTGAAGAGCTTTAAACCATATGATACAGATTAAATCATAGAATTGAGATTTTAGATCTTAGGTTTGGTATCTGTCAACTTAATGGGCACTAAAGACTTCTTCTCCTACTTTCTGCTTGTTTAACCTACAGGTACATGACTTCTTATTTCCTCTAGCTTGTATTTCTTGATTTGCGCACCAAGATTCTGAAATCTTGGGTACTTGGAATTTCTTTCTGGACCTTACTGCATAGCACAAGGGAAATCTGCTCTTGTGCTTGGGGTTCTACCATGACAAAGCGTAAGGCTGGTGTCTGTTGTGAAGTCAGTGATCAGATGTCCAAGCGCAGCTTCACTTCAGCTGAAACTGATGTCAAAACTTTCACAGCTCATTGGGTTCCCTAATTCTTGTACTTACGAGCAACAAATGTACCTCAGATACTGGGGACAGGAAATCAGTGCAGGTGTTAAAACATGTCAGATGATCAAATATTTAGTTCCTATCTTATAAAATAATAAAGCCAAATGTAAAACAATGGTTCTGTTAACTATTAGGACTCGTAAACTATATTCCTCATTTTACAGAAAGTGTGGAAGTGGAAACTTTCCAACTATGGAGTAGAGCTCTTAACATTTTATCTCAAGTTTTACCTCTGATGGCAAGCTGAACATATCTAATTTTATCTGTTATAAATGTACATGTGATTATGTGTACTGCATGCATGTTAGGGTATAGTGCAGTGATTCAAGGGGTTTTCGACAATACTGTGAATACAAGTGAATGTACTTGGCTCATTTAACCAATACTTGGTGGAAAGGCAAAGGTTGTCTTGCTCCCAGCCCACAGCATGTTCCTTAAAACAGATGTTTGTGTCTTGGCTGTTGATGGCTTACTTCTTAAATGTTATTTTGCAGGGTATGTGGCAAATGTGCCAATAATTGAGCCTTGGGGAAAAATTTTCGCATATTCAGGGATAGTGTTTTGTCCCAGAATCCAGGAGCTCCTGAGATCCAACCCCATCTCTGCAGCTGATGTGCTGCAACTTTGACTTCCATGTGCTTCCATTTCCTCTGGTACTGAACAGGCATGACACAATAGCGTTTACCTAACGCAGGTGCTGAGAGGCTTGCCCTGATGCTTCTGTTAAAAAGGGGAAAAGAAACAACAGAAAGCATGTCAAACAGCCCACTTTGTATGGCTTGAGACTTTGACTGAAACTATTTGATATAGGTACTAACATGACCCTAGGGAGAAGTTGTGGGGGTGTTGGATAAATGTGTGTTATACTTGGGTATTCATTGAAAAGGATTTTGTCTACTAGTGTATGAATAATGAAGAAACAACCCATTTGACTGTTGCTGAATTGTACTTATATTGAAACTAGCTCACAGTGATCAACAGAAATGAGGGGGCAATTAAAAAGTTAAGGGGAAACATTATAAGGTAAAAGAAATTGTTAGGTAACATATTATTAGGTAAGTTGCCAAATTAGGTAAGTTACCTAATATATATTAGGTAAGTATTGTAAGGTAAAAGAAATTGACTGGGTCAGCCATTGAAAAAGCACTCTTCCAAACTGGACTGATCACTGCGGAAGACTTAAGTTTGTCTTTTATGATTTGGAAATGTGAAATTAGGAGTGTTTATTAGATGACTTGTGGGTTTATACAAAGTAATTTGCCTAACTGGTAGAGCTGTATGCCTGATAAAATTTGGTAGCAGTGGGATGTGGGTTTTTTTTGCTTTGAAAAGTAGGTCCTTACCGCTGGGCCAAGTTGGCCTAAGCTGCGTGCTGTGCAAGACTAACAATGTGAAGAAAAATTCTTGTTTCTTTCTTATTTCATCTTGCCACACTCAAGTTCTCTTTGGAACTCCTTTCCAAATTGCTCTGAACAGCTTAGCACAGGGGAGCCCTGGATTCCTCGTTTGAGCTTTCACATGCTGTTTGAGCAAGGGATGATAATAGAAGTAGAAATTTTTCATTGTCTGGCTTCCCAGCCTATGTTCTTGTTTTGAGCCTTGGCAGCTGATTATGGGAATAACAATTTCCTTACCCATTAGAAATAGATATTTAAAAGTGGCAGGTGCACATGAAACACAGAGTTCTTCCCTTCTGGTTTTCACATGAATTAGAAGGAAAGGTTTGCTATCTGTTCTCTCACTGGAAGCCGGTAAGGCTGTGTCGTTACAGAATGGACACTGGTCCTAGCCTTCAATAGGAAGTGCTCCCTGACTGCAGCAGCTGGCAGAGCGCCAAAGCAAAGTTTGAAGCTGTTTGATACCTGCAAAGGCCTTTTATTGCCTGTAGGCTCTGTCACCATTAACATTATTCATATTCTACATGGGGAAAAATAAGATGCCATAAACCATCTTGTAAAATGGTTTTCCTCTCTGGAGGTTGTACATGCTGCGCTGCTTTGCCGTTTGGCCTTCCATGCAGTGTGTGCTCCAGTTGCTGGCCCCCTGCCCCACTCTCTTGGCGCACTCAAGGTCAGCGTGGCAAATCCTGGGTGTAAGTGTGCCTGCACACAGCTCGGGGCAAACCTAGTGTTAAGCCTCCACTGGAAGATTTTTATCTCCAGTGGTAACTCAGACTACCCTACTATGTGTCAGAGGTTCAAGAGTCTCAAAGCTTGTAGCCATTAAGGCACAAGCCTGTAGGGCATCAGGTACTTGCCAGGCTCTTGGCTAAGTCTGAGGTAGGGCTGTGTTTGAGGATGCAGTCTCTCCTGCAAGTTAGTGTTCTCTTTCCCTTTGTCCTACAGGTACTTGGAGAATGCTTTGACCAAATAGGGGCTGGTAGTGAAAGGGAAAGTAAGTAAAGAGCAAGTCTGTGAAAACAAGTGGCTGTCCTTCAGTTAATGCTTATGCTCTGTGGTCTTAAGTGTTCTGGGCTGAAGTTGTATTTTCTTCTCCAGGCTTTCCTGTCTGTTCCTCTGCTTTATCCTCTCTCTCTTCATTGTTTCTTCTGATGTTAACAGTGCTGTGAAAAAGCTTTACCGCATCTGGGTTAGACTTTAGTTACTACGCTGGTACACAAGCACAGTTGATAGTACCATCATATCATGTTTGTATTTCCACCATATCAGTGGTGGTAACAAACAGACAGAGTTAAAGATGAATGATGTACTTGCTGTAAGCAAATGGCTTAGCCCATCCATAGCAATGCTAACTTAATTGTTTTTCTAATATTCACCTCATCAGTATGCCTAAATAGGCTTGCTGGGAGGGCACAGCTATGGAAATATTGCTGGAGCTTGTTCTTACTAGAACTGATCTTGCCGCAGATTATGAATGGAAGAAATGAAATTATAAGCCATATGCTTCAACATATTCTAGTCTTCAGATGCTCTGAACACATGCTTTTGAAAACAACAGAGGGTGTTTTCCCTCCCTAAAGCCAAAGAATGCATGTGGACCACAAAGCTGTGTCTGCTCAGGGTGGTGTTCTGAAACCCTCTGAACCTGCTCATCTGTTTTGTTGTCATTGATACCCTACGGACTTGGAATCAGCAAAGGCTTATTTTTTGTCTTTAGCAAGTAGCTGAACGGAAGACTGCCCATGGAGAGCTGGTTTTCTTCCACTCCCCTTCACCCCTTGTCCTACATTAGTGGACTAGTACATAATGAATCGAAAATGCTAGTGCTGCTTGTCATGAAAGAACCATCCTGAAGAGAGACATCTGATGAATCACAGCTAATGTGTCAGTTCTTCCATCTACAGGAGAAATGCTGAGAAACTTCTCAGCTGATCTAATGATTTACTGTAGCTCTTGTTAAGATGTAAACTATCTTGTTTGTAATGAAGCTTACACTGGGAGATGCTACCCACCGTACAGCCTGGCTCTGGCTGGGCACTGTCAAGGTGCCTTTTTGTGTTAACAGTTCTTCACCAGCATGGATTTAGCCTGACTTCTGTACTTGTCTGTTAGCAGCTAATTCTCATCTGATGCCCTTAAACTGATTCCTTAAATTTAAGCTGATTTGAGTCTTCAAGCTTGTAAAAAGATATCTGCTTCTCATGCTGTATATTACTGGTACTTGGATTTTTCTCCTGCACGCTATTAAAAGAGACTTAACTGCTTGCCCAGGTGTAATACTGCCCATCCGTTTTTGGCCCATCATCTTGTGCAGGTGAGTACAAGATGATGTTCTTTCTCCAAATTCAGGTTCCAGCTTTGCTGCTTCTATTATTTGTTTATGGAAAATGTACTTGAGGAGCTAGGATTATTTTATGCAGATTTACTGTAAAACCTACTAAATACATAAACTTACACTATGTCAGACGCATGAAGCTCACAAGAAAAGAAAGTAGCAATGCTCTCTTTCTAAATGTTTGAATAGTATTGGGTTTAGTGAAATCTATTACTTTTCCTTACTTAACTGATACTGCTGATGGAAATGCGATGCTAGCCAGCCAGGCTGATAAATCCTTTTAAGTATCAGAAGCATTTAGGTGTGTGTAAGTTTCAAAGCATTGATGTTTAGCCTGCCTGTGAATGCTTAAACTCAATGATGAAAGAAACAGTTCAAATGGTAAGCTGTAATTAAGGCACAAAACTCTGGGTTGGTTTCTTATCTCCTAGAAGATAGTGTTTAGACTAAACTGGATCCTAATGACTTAAACTCTCAGAAACAAGAGCTCAGAGTTGCATTAGTTATGGGACCCTATCCTTGGAAAGATCTGTTGAGAGCACTTGGTAGATGCCGTTAGGCTTCCCTGTGGGTAATACCAGTGCAGAGGGTTGCAGGATCGCAATCTGGTGGTATAATTTGGCAGCTTTTGAAGTGCCATGTGCTGAGGTAGGAGTCCAGTTGGCTTTGAGAAGTCAGGTGCGTTAATAGTTGTGTTTCACCAAATTAAAAGAAAATAGAAAAAAAATCTTCAGGGTATTTAATACACATCAGAGAAGAACTGATCTTTCCCTCCAAGGTTGTAAAGCTCTAATTAGGATTTATTGAGCTTTTTAACTATCTCTTTCTTGCCTTATGGAAAGCATGTTGGAATAGGCAGATTAGATTAGGCTTCTTGTGTATTGTATCTTAGCTTCCACTGCCAGATGCTTTAGAAGAAACTTGGGGGGAGGGGCAGATGTTTTGATTATTGACCATCCCCAGGAGAGGTTCCCCTAATCCTAATAATTTGTATTATGGTTGTACCAATAAGCTCCAGTCAGGGATTCAGAATTTGATAGAAGTGAGCTTCTGTGTTGTACAGAATGGTTAAAACTAGTTCTTCTTTGAAGCCTGTGATTGCAGCCCCAATAACCTGGGTTTATTTTTAAATCCCAGAGCTCAAAGCCACTTTTGCACTGATTTATGTAACTCCAGGTTGGAAGCAGCCTGCATCAACAATACATCCATGTCCTTGAGCAGCACAAGTAGGTTGCCTCTGTAGTCTTCCTGGAGCCCATGCTAGCCAAGGTGCTTGCTGCGCATGTGCTATGTGACCTGGGTATTCCTCTAGTTGTTATGGACTCGTGTGTATTTGGAAAATGGTTCAGTGAGGTGTCTTTGTAGGTGGTGAGCACGTTGGACCCTTATTCGTGTGTGCCATTTCGGTGCCTCAACTTCTCAGCCTATCAAACAACACTGCTGCAGAGATTAGGCAAGTTTGTCTCTTAAAGAACCTTAAAAGCTGCATGAACACTGAAAATAGGAAAATCAAATGCTCTAATCGAGCTTAGAATGGCCCCTCTACAACATAAAATTGATCTGATTCAAACCCTGTTGAACTTAAAATGTTTCCAACAATGTACTAGGCTTGAATCAAACCCTGTAACCTCCTGTATTTTTGTGGGTGGTGAAGTTCTGGACTTATTCGAACAGTGAAATGTTAGTGGAAAGCCTGAGGTGGATCTGCTGGTCTGAGTTATGTGAGGATGGAAATCAGTATACTTTCTTTTTTGAAAACAAATGTTTCTTTGAGAAGGCTTTGGGGGGTGTGTGTATACAAATATGCATATATATGTTTGTATTTGCCTGGAAAATGACAGAACTTTGGAAGCTGGCTTTTCTAGGTAGCTAGCCCTAGCTGGAGGCTGTTCTTTCAGCCAGTCAAAACAGTGCAGCAAGATATACATTAGATATGTCCCCCCCTTCTGTCAACCAGAGGCAAAACTGGCAAACTTGGAGCTACACAAAATTCACGTAATCCTGCTACACTGCCAGTTTGCATCCAAGTAGTTTTATATTGGTAACTAGAGTGTCTAAATTTCATATCAGGCTGTGCTACCTGAAAGAACAAAAGCAATTTTCCAGGTGTTTGCAATTCTTCCATTTTAAACACTTCAAAAATCAAGTTTTTATCTAGCAAGTTGCTGAAGGTGTGCTGACTCTTCAGTGTCCCTGTGGCATCACTTGAGAGTGACTATTCCTGTAATTAAGGTTAGACACTTAAGATAGAACTGCATTGAGCTGAGTCAAGAAATAGAATCAGGCCCTTGCTGTACAAAAGTTTAAGCATGAGGTTCAGCATGTGTATATTGTCAAGTAACTCTTGAAGACCACTTGAGTGACTAATATGGGTTAAGTGCCAGTATGAGAATGTTTATAGTACTGGGGACCATTTTTTATTTGGTTCATATGTTAATTAATTGAATTGCGCTCTCTGGTATGTCTGCGTTTATCCAGTTGCTTGTGGAGATGCTCTTTGACAGCTGGAGTTGGGTCATAAGTACCTGGAACTAGAAAGGCTCTGATAACCTGAACTTCCTGGTGAATATTTTAGGTAGCTTATGTGCAAAGACAGACTGAAAAGCTGACCCTGATCATTTTCCATAAACTACAAAATGAGAGAGGATCCCAGCACAAATATCCGCCCACTTGAAGTATTTTTCCTGAATGTGCTTGTTGCTTCAAACCTCCATGTGGTTACAAAAACAAACTTCAGCGCTGAGGCTTCTCAAATCTGCATTATAAAATAAAATGGAACATACACTCCCGATGGTAAAATATTATTTGCTAACGTGTTCCAAAACCCATTTGAGGCAAAAGGCAGTATCTTAAAAAAAAGCTGGATAAAACCCCAGCAGATGTGTTTTCCTGCTCTAGTGAAAAAAGCACCTACTTATTGGAGTGAACGGAAGACTGAGAAGAGGATGTGCTGGATACAGTATTTTCTCCCTTTTGGGAAAGATGAGGTGGAGAAGAAGTTATTAAATGTTTGTTTATGCATTTGTAAGTTTGAAAACGTTCCTTTGTTCACTGCTTCTAACCGTGAGCATTACAGTGTCTGGAACTTGCACATTTCGTAAGCACTGATCAATGTGGAGGGCTGACTCCCGTAAATACTGAAAGAGGGAGAGACCGTACAGCCCATGGTTTTACAGCTAAACCCCGTGGGTTTGGGTGTTTGCTACTGGCGGGGTGGGGGAGACCGTGTGTCTGTGGAGAGGATTTTAGACTTGAGGGTTAAACTTTGTCCAGCAATCAACTGGGGGGAGTTTTCTGCGAGAACCTATACTTTGATGATACAAACCTAGGCTTCTAATTGATATAACCAAAAGCACTTCAGTGCTGAAGTCCTTGGTTTGCGTTTTCCATTCACAGTTAAGAGCTCGATTTGCTTTCATGACTTAGTTGCATGTACCTGAACTGCTTTAAACCTCTCGTATTAAAAACGTTCAAAGCAGCATTTTTTTTCCCCTTAAGCCGTGTACGTTCTTACTTCAGTTAAATAGAGGCTTTGGTAAATCCAGAGCAGCCTTGCAGCAGTCGGAGCAGGCTCATCTAGTTTTGTATGTGGTGCCCTGACCACGCTCCGTGCACCTCCCGGTACCCGCGTTCGGCAGCCTGTGCCGGTGTGTGTAGCCCCGGTTCTGTGCAGAGCATCCCCTTCAAGTGAATGTGGTGGTTATGCTCGTGTCAGGCTCCTGAAAGTTATTTTCGAGCAGTTGTTTGTTTGTCAAATATCGTTATATTGCCAAAAATGTGTTTGGTGTGTGCTTGAACATGAATGACTTAAAACTTGAAGCTGTTGACAGCCTTAAAGGAACACTTGGAACAGGCACATTTCTTTTGTCTGGTACACCTGTACCAGAAAAATGAACCTTCTATTGAGAATACTGGATAAAGAGAAAAAGATTAGTTATCCTTCTCTGTCTGATAATTTTAACCTACGATTCCTTCCCTTGAGACACCTGAAGGATAGTGAATTCTCCCAGATGAATAGGACAAGGAGGGTATGCTTCCTTCCAAGTGTCATCTTTAGGCGTACTTTCTCATTGGCATTTTCTCCTTAAAGTTGGGAGGAAACACCAGTAGTTTAAGGTTACTCTTTTAAAGGGTGTAAGTATTATCTTCAATGTATGTATTTCTTCCTGCTGGGAGCTGCTAAGACGTGTCGAGTGCCTAAAGTTGGCTCTGGTGTCTGAAATGACGATGTTAAAACCCTGCTAACACAGGCGCATCTCGCTTCACGCCAGACCCGCCTCACCTGTCACTCTGACACCGGCATGCGACGGAGCTCGGGAGCCCGGAGGGGAGCAGCGCTCCGAACCCGTTCCTTTTTCCCTTCTTTTGAGCTTGGAGCGATTTACGAGGGTGGAAGCCGCGGGGGGAGCCCCGGCCCCGCGCCCTCTCGCAGCCGCTGCTCGGGCGTCGCTTCCACTCTCGGCGCCGAGAAACCCTTTCCCTGAGCCTTTGGCGCGCTCTGATTCGTGTCTCTGAAGTGTTTGTAGAACCGAGTGCAAGTCCGGTGCGGAGGATCCGCTGCTGGCCGGAGTCTCCCTCCTCTTATCGGGGTGTCCCCGGCAGGTCTTGCAGGGTTTGCCCACCCCGGAGTTAGACGGTGCCATTTACCTGCCAGCGGAACCGACTTTCCTCAGCAGGAACATCTGAAGTGCAAAGCCAAACTCCGCGGCGGCTGCACTGGTGAAACTGCTGCTTTTACTCGGTGATTTTTACTTCAGAAGAGTCTCAGAAATGGGCTCTGCCCGAACTGCGTTTAAACAGAGTGCTTGAAATGGGCAGTCTACATGAGGAGGTTGTAATTTCAGAGGCACTAAGTCCTGTTCAAATAAGCCCCAAAGGAGCGAAACTCAGCTGCCGGGGGGAGGGGGG
>JAOEHY010010629.1:13859-51532 GCA_025447955.1 Psilopsiagon aurifrons | reverse complement strand
CCCTTATAGAGTTACACCTTTGAGCTAAGAAAGGCCAGGGGAAATTTAATTTCAAAAGGAGGAGTCTTCAAAGAGATAAAAGTGTTCAAAACCGGAGCGGCTCCAGCCAGTCGCACCTGTAGTAAAACTACAAAAGCTAACTAAAACCAGAAAGAAGATGTCTGTTAAGAGAGCTAACGTGCACTTGTCCAAGAACAGAGGGTTACGATTTCACATTTCTCTCAGTTTGTTGATCGAAACTGAATCATTATTAAAGCCTTTGTCTCCGGGACACGCAATTAAAACTCCTGTCACCAACCTCGAGGGGAGCCAGAGTTGCCCACAGCACAATGCAGCTTGTGTGCTCTCAACATACCTGCCTGTGGCACACCCTTCGCACACTGCTCCCACCCGGTGACACCAGAGCCAGGATATGCAGGAATCTGGCGATACACTGCAGAAGGAACCCCCAGGATGCTGCAATGAAAGGGGTGCTTCCTGGTGTGCCAGTGCAAGATTCAGTGCTCCTGGAGCAGCACGATGCTGAGGAAAGGAGCAAACACAATGACACACAACACTGTCAAATAGTGGTGATACTTTTATGTTGAGAATAGGTCTGCACTGATGTTCCAGAGCTAGTTTCAGTACCAGAAAGAAGATATCTGGATTAACATAGGATAATGTTCTCTTTGACTTGTCGAAGTCTAGGGGATCTTTTTTTTCTCCATAGCAGCATCTGCAGATCAGCTGTGACAGGCTGTATGGCAAAGGTTATACTAACGAAACTTCTTCACATTCCCACTGATTTCAGAATTCAAGTGGTGTATATAATGTGGTCAAATGACAGTGCTCGCTGTCATTTTTTTTTCCTTTGGGAAAGGAAAAAGGAAAAGAAAAACTAAACAACAGAGTACAATTGAAAGGAAGGAGGAGGAAACAAAGGAAGGGTGAAATGACTTCACAAAGACCACAAAGCTTGCCCAGGAGTGGGGGCAAACTGGTGCATTCTTTAGTTTAGACCTATCAGGCACTATACACAGCTACAGGTTCAAGGAGTTACACAGACAGAAAAGTATTCAGAAGCCCTCAGATGGCTATGGTCTGGCTCCAGAGTCTATTCTGCTCTTCTTATTTCACTGCTTGGGCTACCCCTGGGCTTGGTGCACAAAATACAATGTTCAGATGTTAATGAGATTATAAGGTAAAGAAAAAATTAAGGACCTTGATTTTATGGATCAAATGATTCCCCTGAAAGCAACTAGGAAAGTAAAACTTTAATAAGAAAATGAAGTTTAATTTAATTTCTTTCCTTTCATTTGTAACCAATACCAAGCACACAAACACAGCTGATACTGAAGCCAAGGTGGCTTACTGCACGTTAAAGTAACTGTCTAAAAAAGCAGGGGAGTAACTTCTTTAAATCCCCTAGATCCAGAAAATCCCCAGGAAAAGAGAAACAAGCCCAAATACCAATTTACTATTAAAAGTTAACATGTATGCTCCAAATTTCAGGCAGGCTTCTGATGACCACCAAATGTGGAGTAATACAGGACCAAGCCGAAGTGGCTTGCAAGAGCATCCTTCTAACAGAGCGGAGTTTGGGCTCAGAGACATCTACAGACACAGCACAAAGAGGCATTGGTTAGGCAGTTATAGTTACATGGTCTTACAGCCAAACCTAACACCTTCACTCGCAGACAAGCAGAGCAGAAGCTATGTCAGGAGATTTAGGTAAAGGAAAAACAGAGGGAACTGGAAAAAATTTGATGGAATTGCCTTTACTGACAGGATGATTCATATGACTGAACTGCTAAAATCACTGGTTACTTGCTCTTAAGAGGAACAGAGTAGATTCTAGCTTAGAGACATTGCTGGATTTTGCTGTTACAGGTTGAGAGGCAATTTTATTACAGCATGCAAGTTCTACCATGGGGAGTAAAACGACAGTTCTTAAAGCTCTAATCAAGTGGGAAAACATGCAGCAAGGACCAGAACAATGTCTGAGAGCTGGAATTAGAATGAATCATCTGGTTCACATTTGCTACAGAGTGATTATCTTCTAGATCAAAATGCTAAAGAAGGGATGTATTCTCTATCCCTTTACGCCCTTGGATCCAAGCTGATTGCCTTTCTAGGAAGCGCATTATTGAACTCAAACAAGAGCTATTGCACTCCATAAGAGACCTGGCTGTAATGTGATGATACAGGAGGTCAGGCTAGAGGGGTTAAAGTCCCTGTCCTGAACATAAGAGTTCTTACTCCACTTACCAAGCACACATTTCATGCACCCACTTCAGTCTCTAGACTGACCTGAGTATAGTCCCTACAAAAGGGCAATACATCAACCTAATCTTGAAATGGTGATTGCATAACTGTAGTGTTTTCAAAACCCTGGTGATGAAGATGGAGAGCACCTTTCTAGATACAGGTGATACTGTGCACTGTCTAAAAGCTAGGAAGCTTCCGCACACTTGGCACACTACACAGCTCATCCAGCTCAGGGGTTTCTTATGGGAGATACTGTAGACATAGAAGTTTTAAAATCTCTCAGCTATCAAGTTAGGCTTAATCTCTATGTTGAAAGTGTAGTGGTGTCTTAATTCCTTGAATTCAGTAGACATGGTTGAGGAAGAGGCAGTGAATCAAAGGAAAGCTCTATGAACAGAAGCTGGCATGCCAAGGCCAAGTTCTTTTCTGACTCTGACACTGTAGTGTCTGAAATCATAAATTGGATGCAGAAGAAGCTGTATTTCCATGAAAACACTCAGCATATGAGCAGCTGCTCTCACCCTCCCCTACAATCCTATAAGTGCCTGAATAGTTTGTGACTTTTTCAGTTACGACACTTATAGAACACTCCAGCCTGCCTGGTGTATATCATCTCATACCAACCAAAACTGAAAAAGAAGCAGCAACAAGCCCCCCAAAGCCTCCAAACAGCCCAAAAATACCCTCCCAAGAACCAGCAAGAAAACACATACACAAACCCCAAACCAAAAGTCTACAAGCACAGCAGAGTGCCTCAGGAGCCAGAGGCAGCTGGTACGGCAGAGAAGTACCACTGCTGTCTTTGGCAGCGTCTTAGTGAATGGCCTTTGATGCTGAGGACTGTTGAATGCAGTGATCCATCTCCCAAAGTCCTGACTTTCATTATACTTAGAGGAGTCTCAGTGCTCCAAATAAATGGAGCTTGTGGTCTCACCTCAGTTCCCAGTCGGGACTACAATTACTAGTATGCAACATTTTTGGCAAGTTTTTGAATGAAGGATGTTGAGCCTGAAGCACTGCCTCCTCCCACTGGAGGAGTCAGATCTGCAGATGATAACATGCATGTTTGCTGTTAGCATCCCACTTCTCAGAGCAGCCAAATGCTTGAGGTCTGATTAACTGGCATTTAAGAATACAGTGTGGAATGGACAGTTACAAAAATAGCATTCTTGCACTACCCCAGCATTTTAGGAAGGGACTGCCAGGTCCATGTGGAAGCAGAGGAATCCCAAAACAATAAGGACAGACCCAGAAGTTACCAATTTATAAACAGCTTCCTGGCATCTCACAAAAGGGCTCAAGCCATGAGCAGGGGGATCCTTACAAAAACAACACTAACAGAAACAATTCCACTGCTCTGTTTTGCCCACATGAGGACAGATAAAAGATGAGGTCACACAAAATGGAACAGGCTGAAACTTTAGCTCTAACTGCAGGATTTGCTCAGTCAAGTTGACTCATTTCAAGACCAGATTTCCTCGAGTAACTTTGAAAATTCCAGCTTCATACTAGCAGCTGAGCATCCATTGTCCCAGACACTGTCACCAGAATTACAATCCCAGTTTCCTAACCTTATGTGATTTATGTTAATACATCAGGGTTACTTGAAGCAAAAACCATCTATAGCTTCAGCAGCTGAATGGCCAACCTGTGCTTTCAGAAGAGGGGCTTATTTTATTTCACACTTAGTAATTTTCATGCCTGTTCAGCACTTGCAGTGAAACCATTTGGTTTATAATAGGGTATTAGGATGCACTCACCTGGACTAACTTCTTGGACTGAATGATTGCCTAAAATTATATGGGACAGGACTTGAAAAATAGATATCTAGGATGGAAGGAACCAGATATTTTTAGTGGTTCAATAGTTTCAAGCTCTAAAGCCCACACTGGTGACTGGTCCACTTGATCAAGCAGAATGCACAGGGGTTGCTTCACTAGTGGATTTTCCTGCCCAGCTAGTAAAGAGACCAAGGACATTTAAAAGCTCTTTATATCACAGCAAATCCTATGCCATTAACATTTAAAAAAAAAAAAAAAAAAAGACAAAGCCATTCTTCAAAGCCAAAGAACTGCTCAAGAATTAGAAACGCTGAACTCAATAACAGTGGTTATAGGTACTAGAGAGATTCTTTGAAGGGATCACAGTTTAATATAGTCAAGATCAGGGAACTGAAGAGCAGTTTGAAGAAGATCCAAATTATACATGTCAGAAAGGGGAAGAAGGAGGTTCTCAGTCCACTGCCTAGGTAAAGCAGCATGGAGTAGCGGATAGGTAGATTTTAACTTAAGTGTATCTTTTATGGGATAGAGAGCTAAGGGAGAAGGGGAAAAAAACCCACCCGAGATAAATGCAGAGTAAAGGGACATGTGCTGCCAGTTACAAAGTTAACTGCAACTCTAAATTATTAGCAACTACTATTTCTTATTTCAACCAATGTTGCATCCTGATAATCAGAGGAACTAATCCCAAAATAAGTGCTTGTTGTGATTCACATAGGTGTGCTTACACCTGGATCATCTTCCTGTCTGCAAACAGAAAATAGCCAGTGAGTTACCTGACCAATTACCTGACCAGCATCTAGTGGTTGGTGTTTTAACAGGGTCTGTTTCACAAAGCTGGAACAATCATGCATGCAATTAGTCAAGAGGAAAGTTAGAGAATGACAACAATCTGGGAAGCCTCCCATTTACTGAGAAAGAGGCTGAGGACATACCAGTGCCATAAAAAGGACAAATTTTGATAAATTAGAATCTAGAAGTAAAACTTTGATATGAAGCAAAAGGACACAGTATATTCTGTAAGAAATAGTTTCATTTTCAAGTCTCTGTTAACAAAAGAGTAGTGTTGACAGTATAGCACCTCAGCATTAGATAAATAGGGAGAGCTGTCAACAGCAGGCTGTGCTGCAGTCTGAAAAGCGTCTATGCTTTAGTTGCTGAAGTCAGACCTCCAGAGAATCTCAAAAGATGAAGGCACTCTGGTCTGCTGATAACTGTTAACAGGGAGAACTTCCAGGAGCCTGGAAGGATGCTCGTGTTGTGCCAGTATTTTATAAACATCAATATAGGTCTGCCAGCCTGGCAACAGTCCTGGTAAAATAATGTAAGGGCTGACATGGGACTCAATTAATAGAGAAATGGAGGGATCGTATAATTTGTACCAATGAACAACATTTTATTAAAAGGTAGAACTTGCTAAATTAATTTGATTTTTATTTTAATGGTATCAAAAGTTTGCTTGCTTGCTGAAAGGCAGCAATGTCACTGAACTTGGTACTGCATGACATGCTCATTAGGGACCCATAACATTTTAGACTCGCCATGCCACATTAAGTGCATTCAACCTGGCTGTATCACAAAATGTAATTACAGGTAGGGATATATTACTAAGAATATTCCCAAAGGAGTCCCCCAGGAACTTGAAATCTGTTTGGTTTAATGCACTGTTAGTGACAAGGAACCCTTGTTCCAGTGCTATAGCTTTTAGAAAATAAGGACAGCAGAGCTTTCTGCTACAATGATCTGGATTGCTTGGAATAATGTCAGTTTAACAAGTTGGAATAATGTGTTTTAACATGTAGGAACACAGACCATAGGTCTTATAGGACAAAGGACCTTTGGACAGCAGTCACTTTGGAAAGGCAACTAGTGAAAAGTCAATGAAACAGGAGTTCCCAGGGCAGTGCTGTAGGGAAGAGGGCTGTGAACACTGCAGGAACCTAGGAGAGGAAGCAAGTGATATCACCTCTCACTTGTGTCATATCTACTTCTGATGCAGCAAGTACAGTTTTGTTGGCTACCACTCAAGAAGGCTGTTGATAAATAGAAGAGCACACAGGAAACAGCTGCAAGAAAGATGAAGGGAGTGGAAATGAGGGTGTACAACAACAGATTCAAGAAGCACAAATGAGTTCAGGTCTTTAGGCCAAGGACTGATTTGCACAGGTTTTTGTGCATATACATAGGAAAGCTAATTCAATTCTTGGAGTCACCTGTGTGACAACACTGTGAAAAAAGCCCATTACAGCAAGAGTGGGAAGCTACAGACATACAAGAGGCATGTTTATTAATAATAATTCACCAGCTATTGTAGCAGTGCTGCTGTACCAAAAATTGTTCAAGTCAAAATTAGTTCTTTTTCTAAAATCTTTGCAGTCCAAGCAGGAAGTGATTTAGAGATGTCTATAGCTATAACATGCAGGCTATCAGATTAAACAGCCAGGGAAGGGCCCATCTGCTCTGATAATCTGTTTTTAAATATAGTCAGACTCAAATGTATATATACATATGTATATAGATGTATAGCTACATATACATACACATTTATATATAAATAAGAATAAAATTTAGAGCAAATGCTTCTATTTGTTCAAATGATCTCTTCTTTCTGAGCAAGTGCAAAGCAGAGTAAAAAGAGGCTTTAACTGCAGTGGCAGTTGGTGCTACTGAAGAGCCTGAATGACAACTGCTCTTATCACTTCTCTACTTCTATGCTCATTGCTGCAAAACATAATGAACCACAATTGATACATGGCAAGAGGGCAAGTTTTATAAGCTTTACTAAGTAACAGAGAATTACAAAGTCAGAGCAAAGCCAGAGGGAATTGCTTAAGTGCTTAACTCAGAAGAATACAAAAGACTTCTTGGGATAACTGCTTCCAACTCTTTCTAGCAGCTAATTCTTCCAAAATACATACACCAGGACAACTACAACTCATAACTACTACCTCATCCTGAAATGTAATCTGCAGCAAGACCCACATGCAGCTCTACTTACATCCAGTCACACAACCATGCAAGTCGAGGCAAAAGGAAGAAGGTAATATTATGTCTACATGTGGAGTACTGGAAACTCTGTCACTGTCCTGCTGTTCAGGGCTATCTGTCTGCAAGAGTCCTACTTTCCTTCAAAGCACCAAATCCCAGACACAGCAAAGGTAACGAAGACTCCACAGATCAATTCCTGCTACATCTCAGTTTACTAGAAAACCTTGATTGCAGACAGTCTCCTTTCTCTCTTTCTTTCAGAGCACTGAGCATTCATCGGCAGACTTCTTCCCTGTAAGGAGGGCTGGGCTGCATACTGGAATAACCCACTCCAGCAGGAAGAATATTGTAAAGTCTTCAACCTGCATCATTTCCTAAGATGACTCAAGCAGCAACATTCACACAGATGTATCCTAAGTGTTATTTTATGGATTCCACATGTTCACCAGTATCACCATAAAGAACATTAAAAATAAAACCTTTGCAAGTGAGGTCTGTGTCTTGCAGTAGAGGATCTGGTACTCACGTTTTCCTGCCATTCATAAGCTACACAAACTGCCATCAGCAGTTCCTTTAATTGAATTAGAGACTGGTTGTAGAATCAGGAAATAGGTTTTCCAGTCCAAGGGGAATGCAATGTAAAGGGAGAGGTGGGCACACGTTCTTTCAGCATACATATGTTCAGCATCAATTCCTAGGCAGATTTGAAAGCATTGCAGCAAATATGTCAGCCAAAAAGTTGCCCAGTTTTCCCAAAACCTAGAGGTGAGTGGCATTTGGTGAACACTAATGGAGATGGCCAGACTCCACCTTAATACTGCTCCTAAAACAGTAGTTAAGTGTCCAGCCACCTTGGAAAACCTTTTCTCCTTACGGCACCATGTGCTTTTAACATAAACTAGTTCAGTTGTACCTGCATTATCCTGCGCATAAAACATGGAGCTGCAAAGGCCTTCTAGACCTCCATGTTCTAAAATATGTTTTTTCCCCCCACAGCTTCAGTTTGGAGACTCTTTTAAAGCCTCCCTGTTCTGAGGATTAGAAACCTTTGTTTCCAGAGTAAGTTTGTTTCCGACCCAGTCACACTCTTTTGCTCTTTGACTAACATTGTCCTTCGGTTTAAGTATGTTTCTCTTCCAGTTCATTCCTGGAGTGTATTTGTAGATGCAATCTTGCCCCACACAGGGAATGCTCTTTCCTTCTCACAAAACAGTCTCCTAGGATAACTAGGAAATGAATAACATTTTTCTGCACTTGTTTCAGAGCTGAGAACCTGATGCAGAACTCAAGGTAAGATTTCATTCCTACTTTGTACAATGCATCAATACCTTTATCTTTTCCTGATTACTAGAACTGCAGCATTATTTTCCCCATCTGGCATGTCAGATCCGTCCTTTGACTGGTCTTTATATTTACTCTTCTCCCTCACCTGCCTGCACCTACATGCCTTTTTGTAACAAAAATGCTTGTTGCTCTGTAGGTTAATAACCGTGCATTTTGTCTTGCTGAATTTTATACATTTCAATTCCACTACATTTTAAAATTGTCAATAAATGTAACCCAAACCAAACATTGACTCAGATCACACATACTGTTAAGAACATAGAATAGTTAGGGCTGGAAAGGACCTTAAGATCATCCATTTCCAACCCCCCTGCCATGGGCAAGGACACCTCACACTAAACCATGCTCTGTCCAGCCTGGCCTTGACCACCTCCAGGGATGGAGCATTTACAACTTCCACAACATCCTTACTCACAACCCTCATTTCAATGGTGCCTGGTTTTGCCTCCTCTTCTCTACTCTTTTCTCAAAGGGCAGAACTTTCTGCTGCTGTATTGCAGTTCTTTCAGTCCGCCGGAGTGGAGAGTCCTGTACTCAGGAGAAATCCTGGTAATATTTGTACAACAGCTGGCAAAGAAATTCCAAACCTTTTCCATATTCGACTATATTTGTTTCCCTAATCAGTTGTCTGAATTGCAAACCTACTGTTGTTTATCCTTCCATTTCATTTAAATAGAATCAATTTACCATCACCCAAGCTAGGAGAATGTTTTTCAGCAGCTTCTTTGTCTTATCCTTAACACCTGCAAGAATCATATTGAAGTCACATCATCTCTTGTCGATACAGGCACATTTTGATGAGAAAAATCTATTAGATATTATATTCAGGACTATCTGACCTTACATTTAATAGTGTTTGTTCTTCAGTCTATTATCTGAGAGGTTTTTCTTCATATGCCAGTTCCCAGTAATATATACAGCTCTTTTATAACAGTACGAAGATTTTATGCAGATATGATTCTATTAAAAGAGGGAAACCTTCTAGCACCACCCTATAAAGCCTTTTATCCATGCTGGCCCCTCCTGGTTCCTTACAGCGCATCTTGTCATAAGCACAAGACAGAGGGGGAAGTCATGCTTGGAATTTTCTGGGTAATGAAGATGGATTCCAGAGAAGTAATTCAGCCAACATCCAGGTGCAAGGAAGAGGGAGAAGTTTGAAATCACACCATAAAGTCAACCTTTTGTGCTAGAAAAAACAAATAACACTGTGCCTACCATTAGTTGTGCTTGCAGGAGCATTAGATTGTGCCACAGCTAAACAGCAGCTAGAAAATAAGAGCTGTGACAACTTGTTTACTTATCACTGTTGATCCCACCCACAAAACATTTTCTACCATTACAAAAAATAGGCTCAGTGAATCTGAATCTTCAGCTTTTGCTTATAGAAGCAAAACTAAGGCCTTGGAAGTATTACTGTTGAAAAATGCTGCCAGATCTTTCTCTCTAAAGAAATCACAACTTGGTGAAATGTGAAGTCCTTCACAACACATAAGCCACAGCGCTTTTATCACCCCAAAGGAGCTGGCCCTTTGTACTACATGAATGAATTGTGGGTTTTCTTGTCCAGATAAGTATTACTATTCCATATAAATATTTTTTAGCAGCTGGGTTTTCCTTGATTTTTGGTGAACTCCCTGAGGAAAATGGTTGGTAAGATATAATGAACTTTCTCACACCTGAGCATCCACAACATGGGAACAGACCTGCCCTTATCCTCCTCCACCCCATGGAGAAGTGTGCCATAAAAACAATGTCATTAAGTAACTGACTTCTTAAAAGGCAGCTTTCCTTCCTAGCACTTGAAAACATCCTTCTCCCACACAAACATGGGAGTTGATTCATAGCTTATTTGGATCTCACAGGTAGGAGCTGATTTGCTTTTGTCAGTTATCACCAAGAGGGCGAGAAAAACTAGTTTCATAGGAGGCAACCTCCAAGCTGACTCCAGGCCATAAGAATGCCCTGCTCCATCTAAGCGGCTCGGAGGTGTGGGTTTAGCACAGCCTCAGGAAAAGTTTTACCAGATAAATGGAGGCAGTTCTGACCCTCTCCATTGCTGCCCCTGGACAAGCCACTTCCTTTCTTCCTCCATTCTGTAGTTACCAAGTAAAAGTAAAGTCTCCTTCAAGAGATGAGAAAAAAATACCACTTACGTGGAAAGATGGCAAAAAAAAAAAAAAAAAATGAGGCTAGCCAAGAGAGTGCAAGCTTTCAGCTTTGCACAGAGAAACCCACAGACAGCTCATTTGTTCACAGACCACATTAAGAAAGAAAGGCCCCCACAAATACCCATAGGTTATACCTGTGCAACCTTCTATCGCTGACAATCTCCAGCTTATCCAGGAGCATTTCTAAGGGGAACTCAATGTTGGGAATCATCTTTGAAGTGATGTAGAGATACTCAAACATCCAGACAGTCCAAGTAAGATTCTCAGTGAGCAGTGAGTTACTCTCTCCTGAGCTCTGATGAGCAAGTTTGTAGGAAAGCTGCCACCACCAACCAGTGATAATGGCTGTGGAGTCATCCCACTGGTATTTTACATGCCTACAGAGGAAATCCAAGGCTAAACAAGCTCCAGAACCACTATCTAGCTTTGTAGATGTGGAAAGAAAGGATCCCTTCAGAAAGGGCCTGGCTCATCCTTCTGGTCCTTAATAGTGGCAAAGAGCTCCAGGTCTAGTGTTGCACAATGGGAAGGTATTTACCCATCATGTGTCATGTCTCAAACAAATATACTTAGCACTAGCTGTGAGCCTATTTATTGAAAGGATCCTAAAAGCAGGAAGGTGAACACCACAAAACAAGACAAAGAGTAGCCAGCCCTCAAGGAGCAACTAGAACTCATTGCACTGCAAGACCTAGCACAAGGCTGTCAAAGTCAGCAGCCAGCACCTGCCAGGTTCAGTGACAGCCTCCAGACAAGCCTCTGTCAGTCTGTCCTCACTCATGTCTAGAAGAGAAGGGAATTCCCCTCTGACCCAGCTCCCCACATCGTGTCCCACCTGCTGCATGAGCTGTGACGAAGCACAATACCCATGTGCTATACATTCAGGGCACATCTGCCAGCCCATGCTCCTTCTATCTTCAGGTGCAACACAATTTTAGTCCACATCTTTACTTTTACTATACGTGGCCTTTCACATCCACATCTTTACTTTTATTTAGCTGGTTCCTTTTGAAGAGGGTTGTTTCTGTGCAAGCGGGGAAGCAGGTTCTGCATAGCAGAGAGGCCCCAAATCCTTTACCTTTGGGTGCCATGTGCTGCTTGTGGCACTAGGATTGCACAGGCTGCTCTGTGGGGAGGCTCTTGTCACAAAGCACCATGAGACATAGTTGTTCAAGGACAAAACATTACATAGCAGATTTACACACAGGAGTAGAGAAGCAGCCAAGAGTTAAAGTATTTTAATAAAAGATGTTTGATAAGAGAAATTGCAGAAGAGTCTCACAAAGCTTTGGATGAAGCAGTAACCTCTCAGGATATTAACGGTGGTAGCTACTCTGGGGTCCTAAGGGAGGAGTGCCACCACCATGGCATGTGCAGGAAGATGCAGCATCCCGCCCAGTGGGCCTTTGAAGTACAACAAGCCCAGAAACGCCAACATTTCTGTCACTGTGGGATTTTTACCTCACCGAGTGGTCTGGTAGCACTGCCAATTTCTTGGAATTGCCTTGTTGAGGCATCCATCTAATTCTCTATGCTCCTCTCATATGGGTCCATACTGCAAGCCTGGAAATAGAGACTCCACCAGGTCAGCGCTGCCTAGGGTTAAGACTTCTCACATTACCAGAGAGCACAAGGATGTGCTCCCATTTCCTAGTGGCAGCAGGACTTCAGCAGAGCTTGCAGAACACTTTGCAAGTCTCTGATGGAAGATTCAATAGAAACATTATTTACTACTATATTTTCCTGGCGGCTTTCCTAGATCTTCCTTGGAGCAGATGGAGAATGAGCAGCATTAGCACTGAAGCTGTGGGTGCAATCATTCACACATGCCTAATACTCCTCTGAGTAGCAATCATGTCTTTCAGAGCATGCTTACCATTGGTACTACAACAGCCAGAGTCCTTCCCTTACACACTAACCCAGAAGATACGACTCACAATGCTGTCCTAGCAGTTAGGAAGGAGCTTGTTGTTGCCATAAGCTCTCACCAGGGCTGAGAGTTACAGCAAAGGAGCAGTGATGAGGACAAATATGTGTTTTCCTCCACCCCCAGGGGACAGGTCACCGTCCTATTACCACAGAGCAGGGGGAAGTGGGGGAAGAAGCCTTGAAGTATTGTAATCAACCAACTTTGTGGGAACAAGGAAATACTCTTGTTTCTTGCAGAGCAGTGTGAGCAACCAGGTGCATTAGGAATCCCAAATCCTCAGCACACATGACTCACCTTAAAATCCCCTCTGATACTTGCTCACCTTTCATTTCACAGCCCCTAACAGGCAGTGGGAGCACATACTCTGTACCTGAGCCAAAGATGCAGTTTGCTCAGCCTGGGGAGGGTTCTCTGGGTGTAACCACACACTGCTGTGTTCAACCTGGAACAGAACTAGGAGCTTCCTGGATTAGCCCACCTTTCTTCTAAAATGTGGCAGAACAAATAGAAAGAGGAAGAAGGCTCAGTTTGAAAACAGTTGTATCGTGAAGGCTGTGGTGACACCAGCTCAGTCACAGCAATTTAAATGCATATCCTGGTGTATGCTCGCATTCCTTTCCCACAGCGACAGGGTTCTCAAAGCTAATCCCCTGCAGTATTCTATACCCGCTGATTTTGTGGTTGCCATCCCAGCCAGGCAAGCAAGCAGTGTCAGTCACTTGTGTTTGAGCCTCATTGTTTGGCTCTAAAGGCAACGGTGGAAATAAACCCCTATTCTCAGCCTTGAAAAAGGCTGTTCATAGTCTCTGCTGCAGGTGCCAAACTACTGCTGCAGGAGGGGTGGGACAGGGAACTGCCCACGTCCTGCATCCCGCTGAGCGCCATCACGGTGCCTGCTCCTTCCGAAGGCAGGCAGCTCCCTCTCCTGGTGGGTGACCATCGGGCACCTCCAGCTCACCTATGGGCACGGCTGTGCGAGGACCAAGGTCCCCAATCTCCTGCACGTGGGAGGGTGGCAAACACAGACCAAGTTCTCTGCATAGAACCAAGATCCTCCAAGCAAAAATCAGAAATGCAAAGAGAAAATAGACGATAACGTCTCGTAAATGTACATCAGACAACCTTCACCTGCAGTTGAACTTCAGGCCAAGTTAGTTATTTCTGGGTGAAGGCAATGCTTAGAGATAAGAGAGGTGGTGAGCTATTTGCATTTCAATCAGCCCCAGTGGATGGGGGGGTGGGGCATTCTTCTCCCCTATACCACCTCTCCCACATGCAGTGAGAAACAATCACTGCCACGTGGTGCTTCACGTGAATCAGGAAAACAATATGCAGGAGAAGCCCTCACAACAGATGGGGTCCATTGCACAGAGCAATTAGATGACTTGCTGAAGGTCTCACTGTAAATATGCAGCAAGGCAAAGGCCTGGATAAAGATGGCAAATGCCAGAAACACTCCTGTGCTTTACCCAGGGGACTCTCCAAAAATCCAGACTATCAAAATTCACCTCGATGAGTTTGCCTAAGGCATGGGAAAAAAAAAAAAAAAAAAAAAAAAAAGAGAGAGAGAGATTCCCTGCTAAATCATGTTTTTACCTCCACTTTTCCGAACGTCCATTCCTCCCCTGACCTCTAGTGGTTTAGGCTTTGTCTGAAGCAGGAGACTGGCTGAGCTGAAGTGAAAAGGGACTATGCTTGTTCTGGGCCAGTAAAATGAAGTTTCTCTTTAGTAAGAACAATTGCATGAACAGAAACTGAACCCTAACAGCCTCCAAATGACACTTGGAACCGGTAGATTTTGGACTGGACAAGACCAGTTTGGGTTTACTATTTGTAAGCCTGTTTCTGCAGAAAGCAAAGAAGAGTTTTTCTGGAGGAAATACTAACCTTGGTTTAGCCCTTCCAAAGCTCAAACACATGCAGGTTTCTAAGGAATCGGGCTGCTCTTCTTGCATACCAGACACTGGAGAGGGAAGAATTCAGGAGGTGCCTACAAACTCCAGGTAATACAGGGACATCAGAATTTGCAACAGTCTCCTCAAAGCCATACATCAGCATAGCAGTAGCCAGTTAAAACCTGTAACATGTAAAATATCCTGTAACACAGATGTGATGGACTGCAAAATATCTTCACATGGGTAAACGGATAGAACACATCATGCTTTAGTTCTGAGCTTTCTGGGTGGAGGGTGCTGCTGCATTAAGTGTGTAGGATACTTCATGAAGTCGTAAGGCTTGAACCAAAACATGCTGATATCCAGTTTCTTTAATGAATTAATGCACTGGTTGTAAAGACAACTATAAGGTCATTGCACCTCAGCCCTAACTGCTATATGCCACAAATAAGGATATGCCAGCAGAAAGTCAGGAGCTTTCACCATCAGAAGTTGGGCCGTAACATCTTCCATTTTACGTCTATATCACAAAAATCCCTTCCTATACATCTGCCACTGCAGACAGAGCCCAAACAAAGCAAGAAGCCTGGCTTACCTATCCATATAACTTGCAAATAGTCAAAACATGCTTTTAGCTGCATAATATTTTCCTATTGCCTTGGTCTTGAGGCCATTCAGGGCTGCACTGCTCTGTAAGGGATCTAATGCACAGCAGCCCCTATATGCTAAATAATTAATGCTGGACATGTTTACAGATTGAATTTTCCTTCTGCTGTCCTCATGTATTTCACTCATTGATGATGAGGGACCTTAACTGGGCTGTTAAGTTCTAACACCTCACCCTGAGAGCTGACCTTGACAGCCTGC
The DNA here is from genome assembly GCA_025447955.1 of Psilopsiagon aurifrons. Taxonomy (NCBI): domain Eukaryota; kingdom Metazoa; phylum Chordata; class Aves; order Psittaciformes; family Psittacidae; genus Psilopsiagon; species Psilopsiagon aurifrons. Next base: position 36,309 of record JAOEHY010010629.1, on the reverse strand, counting down.
ATTGCGAGGAGCCGGGGATACCACGCACAATAAGCCTTACAGGAATACTGGAATTGCTCCTACTACCTCAGAAGTTGTGCTGGATGGGCCCTGTCAGCACAGGAACAAGTAGTCCAGGAACCTGCTTTGGGTACTACTTTAATAAAATACACTATTTCCTACCCAGTTTCCTTGGCAGCCTCATTTCAGGGTAAAGAGCAAAGAGGATACTTATCCTCTTCTAATTGGGAAATGGAAAGTGCCACACAGATGCTGTTGGATGCACCAGTAAGTGCCATTTCTCTCCTGGGAGTGCTTCCTGTATGCCTGCTATGGTCACTCAGATGGCACAATCTGGTTTTTTGCAGCTGCCTTGTACATATATACATATGTAGGTATCCATTATTTTGGATCAATACATCACAACAGATCAGGCAGAGCAAACAAAAGCATTTAGAAAAAGCATTATGAGCAGATGTGGAATTCAAACTCAGTACAATATGTAGTTCAGTGCCATACAAAACACTAGTATTCAGACATACATTTAACTTGAGACCTCTAGCGACCTTCAGTCTTTTGCAGGAACAGCTATCTCCTCTGAAGGTCTCTGGATCTAAAGAAGGAAAATGTTAAAATGGTAAGATAAATGTAATTTGCTGTATTTGAAGCACTGGAAGGTCTCTAACTGGGTTACTGGCCTTGTAAGAGCAACTCTTGCTCCCTGCAGAAACACTTGCAGGCCAAGCCTTCTTTACCAGTGTTCCGGGGTAACACCCCACACATGGGTTGTAAAACACATGGGATACTCTAACCCAAAGTCACCTCTTTTTCCTCCTCTCTACCAATACCAGCAGAGACTCATTGCTCCACTAGCTAAAGCACTCCTTGCAAGAGGATCAGGGATGTAGAAAAGGTTATGGCAGAAATAGACTTTGCCTTTTCTAAACCAGGACTAGTTCCAGGTGGTCAATGCCTCATAATTTGCTATTGACTTAGAATTGGATTTCCCATCTCCTGTATTGAGGATGCAGTAAAAAGCAAGAGAAAGGTGGGCAAAGGAGCCTGGAAAAAGATGGTTTATTGCTCACTAAGAGGCTGAGCCAGTCTTCCCTGTTATTTTTAACTACAAGGACCTGCTCTCCTTCCCAGATCCAAGTCTGGAGTTTCAGCCAAGAAACAGATCCCAGGCTGCCTCCTGAGCCCTTACAGGCAATGCCCAGAGCATTAGGATAGCAGCAGGAGTCTTTGCATGCTTGTCAGTAGAGCTAAGAATAAAACCATTAGCAGGAAGGAGGACATTTATGAACAGAAAGAGCAAAAACTTTCACATAACTTTCTCTGCAACTGTCCTTCAAACTCTGTTCCTGCCATCACAGGATATTCCTTAAAGAAAGGAGAAATTCTCTTCCATTATAAAATGTTTCCTGATAGCAGAGTAAGAGACACAGGTAGAAGCTGATGTAACAGCCATTCAGTTTACCTTGATCTGCACATTAGTCGATACCTAAAGAACATCCAAGTGTCATATAGGACTCAGCGGGTATCATTTAACACCAGAGAGGTAACAAAATAAATCAGGCAGAGGGGCTGGGTGCACAGAGGAATACAGAACATGTCAGCTTTCGCACAGAAATCCTGCTACATATTAGAAATAGCTTTGCAACAATGCTTTTTTCCTAGTCTACCTTTATCCATGGATGTTCTATGAAGAGACTCCTACTTTCAACTTCTGACTGCTGCTTTCAACCTGACCCATCCATATGGGCAGCAGCCTCCTTATTTCCCTAAAAGCTAAAGTTTCTTCCATACAATTTGATCCTCAGGCCAGGTTTGCAGGAGTAGAAACAAGGCCAGATCCTCTCAGGCATTTCCAGCTGACATTTTTCAGCCCTGTCTTTATGTTGTGACCAACCTGTAGTTCACTTTCCCTACTTCTTGATTCAGATGGACAGAACTTGCCAAATCCCCATCAGTCCCCACTGCCTCTCAGACAATCCCCCCTGCATCACTTGCAGAAACCCCAGAGTCACTTTGTTCCTAAAACATCTTATTCCTGCCCTGGTTTGTTACTGCAGGGCTGCCCTTGGCCATATGTGCCTTCAGAAAGGGACAGGATGATTCACACTTAGAGCTGAGTGAGATTTTCACACGCAGTGATTTGTTTTTTCTTGGTTTCTCATCTGCTATTTTTTTTTTTTTTTTTTTTTTTTTTTTAACTCAAGACACTGCTTTGGGGCAAATAAAATGATTTGGTTTAAAAGTAACCTCAGTTAATTATATTTCTATCCCTGGCTTGAGCGAGGGACAGACAGAAATGGCATCACTCTTAGAGCCACTCACAACTTAGCAGCTGACATAGAGCCCAACTGCTGCATCCAGGCCCCTGCCATGAGGGCTCACAGCATCCAGGCCAGAGGAATCCACAGCACTCCTACCACACACCCCTCCAAGGCAGGCCTCCCATTTGACAACAAGGCCATGTTCTGAAGATCACAGAAAAGGTCAGGTCACTGCAAGTGTCTGGTTCCTGAGGGGGCATTTTGGAATAAGGAGCACCCCATCAGTCCTAGCAAATTGCTGTGCTGTGGGGGAAACACAAGCTCCAGCAGTATCAGTTAATGGGGACATCAACATTTGTTCCTAACCTGAAATGGATAACCAATTTAGCTCTGAATATCCCAGAATGCATCATCCACACCTGAAAGATTTCAGCACCACTCACAGCAGCAGCCTTTGCAAGCGGTTTAAGGTGGGTGTGTATGCATTTTACTAGCCAGCAGATATCCTGATTTCCAGAAGGATCTACAGAACTAGATCAGTTAACGCTGCCAGTAACATTTCACTGCTACCAGAGCCCCAGACTCTGATCCAAACCTCACATCTACCAGAAGACACCCCCTGGTCTCATTCTTTAAAGTCAGACAGATTCCCCAGGACTTAGGATTTTCTAAACGTACCTAATGTGAACACATGCCTCAGTCATCCATGCTGTGGAAAACACCACTTCTTCCACTCCACTACCTTTTTAGACTTCATTTTCTTCCTGTTATTCACAAGGACTCCATTACTGCAGCTGCTGTCCAGCTCATGCTCTTGGAGGTACTTCATCTCACAAACACCCAGTGACATGGGTATCTCCATTGGCATCATGACTCTGGTGCACTGGGAAAGGAGTGAAGTGCCTCCACAACTTAGAATAACTCCTTAGAAAAAAGAAATCTTGGAGGAGAGCCTATCGAGCCCATTGAGGAGTTTCCCAGGCAGAGATTGCTGTCAGCTTGGGTGTCACTGAGGGGATAATGCTGCCTATTTAACATGTACAGCTCGTCAGCACAGAAACATAGGAGACCACAACCAACAGCCAGAATTAAGAATGGAGAAGCAATCTCTTTTCTTGCTTTTCATACTCCTGTGGGGTTCCTGTTCAGACCTATTTTGACATGATTGCTTTGGGGTTTAACGCTAACAAGGATAAATTTAATTGCAATCTTACTATTCCCTCTGAAATCATAAGGGATGTAAATAATTTGAAGGGAATAATCTTTTTCACTGCACTTTCCCAGAAAGAAAACCAGTGAGGGAAGAACCATCCATACATTGGTGGTGGTAAGACATCCTCCAGAGAAGTACGCACTTTATACCAGAAGGCAACGGACTAGATCAGCAGTGTTTATTTACATGCAACACTCCCAAAGACTGGATTTGGGAAGTCTTCCAGCAAATGAAGAGATTCCCTGTGGTCACTTCAAAGTGGTACACAGTGATTATTTTCCTTTCTCTTTCCATGTTTCCATGAGTCTGGGGTTGAATTGTCTGCTGACAATTCCCACTCATTTATCCTTTGAACTGTCTGCTGACAATTCGCACTCATTTATCCTTTTACCATCTGACTCCAGGAAATTTCGTTTGTGCCAGACATATTGGGCTTTTATTATCCACAGTTAATGCAACTATCTGGGATCCTGTCCCTCTCTGTTCTCCCCTCCCTTTCTTCCAGTCCTGAGCAAGCAATAGTGGAACAGGAAAGAAAAGAATGATCCTGTATTCACAAGGTGCATTGACTTAGCATCTCTTACTTAACAGAATCTGCATCAACACATCATGACATACCATAGCATTGGTTATTAATGTATCATGGGTGTATTTCAACAAGTTCCCCTGTTCCTGAAGTATTTCTGATTACCCTTTAATTCTGTTGCTAAAAGCCGTAATTCACAACCTTTCCACAAGTGGAACTTCACATCTACAGTGAGATGCAGACTGGTGTCATCATCACCAAGACAGAGTATCTTTGAGACAGAAATAAATCCCATGGCACGATTTTCTGTGCTATGAAGACATGATTGCAAGGACAGACAGAGAGACACTCTTCTGGATGAAATTAGCCCAGCAGAAAAAACATAATAGAAAACAATGTGCAAGGTGGAACAGGGTCACAGATCTATGCAAATGGAGGGAGAAGAAACTAAAAGGTTGGGATATCCCAGTCCCAGATGGAGCAGCAGCCATGGAGGCTGCCAGCACAGACAGGGTACATTTGGCAGCTCTGTTTTAACACTTTGGATGGAGTCCATGGAGCTGCTCATGTCTATGTGCTGGCTCTTCCTGTGCCCCAGTAAAGCAGCAGCCAGGGCCAGTAAGGGGAATCAAGGGTGAACTCTGAAAAAGAAATGCAAAATAAAGATAGGAAAAGCTTCTTCCTCCATGTAATCTTACTGCCAGAGTTCCTAGAGCAGAGTTACCCATTGCATGCCTGGCCTTCAGCTGGCAGACCAAGCACCCACTTGCAGCCAGTAGAGTTGGTATATTTATTAAAGAGAGATGAGAGATACAGATGAATTTACTGGTTGAGAACAGCCACACAGCAATTCAGCTCTGGCTTCCCTTCACTCCAAGTCTACAAGCATGTTCTCACCCCACTAAGGATAAATAGAATTACTGCCATTATAGAGCTTAACCTTGAAACATCATTTCTGCAAAGGGATGCTGGTAGAACTGCAGATTTCTCATGGCATTTTGTTTTGATGACCCTTTTATACTTAGGGACAGAGATGACAGCTTTTCCTCAAACTACACAAAACCTTCACATAATAATGCAGAAAGGTAAGAGTAAAGTTTATTGTCCATTATGGATTTTTGTTTGGTTTCAAACAACTCTGCTTGCAATGAGAAGGTTCTTTCAAAATCAGTTGCAAGCTGTGATGTGCACGCATTTAACTCCAAAAAGCACAGCTCATATTGTAGGGCTCTTCATTTGTGGGAAGTCATGGTGAGGATTCAATTGGCTTTTATAGGTGTCAATGATACCTTACCCCCAATAGCCACAAGCATCCCAGACTTCCAAATCCCTCACACCTGAGTTGCAGTGGAAAAAGGTCAGTGAAGAGAAGCTGCCTGGCAGACTACAGGTCTAGACTCTGGGTTTAGGTGTGGTTTCACAGCTAGCAGTACACCCCTGCACTTAACAGAAGTGAATTAGTAAAGGAGTAGAAAGGGAAGACATAGCTTGCCTGAAGGCTAAGGCAGCAACTCTCCTCTTCTGCTACACAGGAAGCACAGGGGCTAGCAGGGGTGCTGCTTACAGGCGTAAATCCAACCCTGACAGATACATGCTGTAGGAGTTAATAAGGGGTTTGCTAAAATATGTATGTGCACTAAAGAAAATATCAAGTAATATAAATACATCTCTATCCCAATTCATTCTGCTCTGTTAGGAGAGCACAGGGTTCTCTATAGCTTCATAAGGGCTTCCTTTTGCATGACACTAAACTTCAGTCTCAGCTGGTTTACTCCTGTCAGCTACAGACAGGAGTGTTTTTGCTGACATGTATCCATCAGTTTAGGTGCTTTCCACACATCTGCCCCCATTAAAGCCCTAGGGTTCCTTCTGAGCTTATACTGTTCTGCAGTTCTTTGCTTTTAAATGGACCATTATGAACCAAACATGCAAGCACTAACTTCAAAAATCCCTTCAGCTCTCTGGCTCTATACAATGGAACTTCCTCAGAATACGATGATATAGATCTGCAGGGGGTTTCAGTGAGGTCTCTTACAAGGTAAAGGTCAGTGCACATTAAGTAACAGCAGGTACGAATGTCAGAGAGCTCCGTTGCTCCACTTACACTGTACAAAGGCTTATACCATCTCAGTCCCCACAAAAAAGGGGATTTGCAAAAGCAAATCCTATAAGACACCAGGCAAAGTCTCATGGATGTGACCACAGACATGATGCAGTTAGGGCCTTTTTACCAGCTTTGAACACTGGGAAACATCAGAACACAGCTCACATAAGTATTCACCCCTGCAGCTCACTGATGTAACAGGGTCCTGTTCTCATCTTCACTAACACACCTGCCTCAGCAGAACTTTGCTAACAGCAAATGTGGCCCTCTGTATTCAATAGCGGGTTCTCTGTTCTTCCTCTCATGCCTGGTCCCAAGGGCAATAACTGATATTTCCTGTTAAGCATCTTTTCATCTGATGGTTTGGCTCTCACAGCTACACCTTTATAAAACTGATATCTATCAGCTTTTTCAACCCCTCCAATTTAGGTGCATGTTGCAGCATTTCACCTGATGTTTCCTGCCAAAAGTTATCCTTTTAAGCTGGGGCTTTTGAGGGACTGATGAAGCCCAAGTTATCTTATGTTGACTGACAGGAAAGTGAGCTTCCCAAGTTAGTGAGAGGTGTGCCCACATATGCCATAAAGTTGAAAGGCAGGAGGATTCAGACACAGCTTTTCTGCAGCAGAACTGGGATCGTCAAAACTGGGAAGTCTCCATTTTGGACTTTAAGTGCAGTTTGTGAAACCTCCGAGTACAATGGAAGAACAGAGCTGCTCATATTTCTTTTAGTATTAGTACTTAGATAAGAAAATGCAGCAGGACTTGAACACTTTGCCCCTCAATGGTCAAAGGGAAGCAATTTGCTGAATAAGGATATGTAGACTTTCTACAGTCTATTTTCAGAAAGAATCAAAATGTAAGGAAAAAAGCCAAATGAATTCCAGAGATGAACCCCTTCCTGAAATTCTTTTCTAAATCTCGAAAAAAGCCTATTAAAAATTGGTCCTCCCCACAAGTAATATGGGGAAATGGTGATCTCCCTACTCTCTCTGCAGTTATCCTTCACTACTCCTACACACCACATAGCACACGCACATCTAGTTGTCCCCAAGCAATTCAAGGGACTCATTTCAAAATAAGCTGAGATCTGCAGAAAGTCTTTGCGCTGCTAAATTCCTTCAGCTTACTAAAAGGAATGGTCAGTTATCCCTGCCCCTGGTACAGGCTTGCTAACCTCACCTCATGCAGGAGGAAACCCAGTTATTGAATCAGAGTGAAAGTGAGCAGCGTTCCACTAAAGGGTCTGTCATGGCACTGTCAGCACAACAACAGGAGCGTCCAGGTTATTCCTAGGCAGAGGTGGCCAAAGAACCTGTGCACAGAGTGCTGAGCCCAGTTCCATGTGTTTAATGAGGCTTTGCTGGCCACACATCCAGCCGCTTCAGCTACACAGTGTGTCCTCAAGCTTCCTGCACTCATTTCCACTGCTGATCCAGGCCAAATGCACCAGTAACAAGAAGCAATAAACTGCCTTGTCCCCTTACATTTCCAAAGGAGCAAAGTCCCCATGCAAGCAGGAACACAGCTGTGCAGGACACCGAGCAATGAAGAACAAATTCCTTTGGCCACCTTCATCCCTAAATCCCAGTACCGAAGAGACATTTGACAATCTCAACGATTCATGTGAAATAACTCCTGCATATAGTAAAACAGCTTTGCACAGCTCTTGTACACACAGGCTAGGCAAGTATTACATTTGCATGAGGCATATCTATCTCCAAAGCAGATCATTGCCCTTCACATCAGTTATCACTTGCTGCATTGACAATAGCTTGAATATTTCTAGGCTGTGATGCCTCCTCACTTTTTTCAACTCTCCTGCTAAGTAAATAGCAAAGAGAAGAACTTCTTGCTTTGATTTCTCTGCAGATATGAGGCTGAACTGTTTTCATTATTGCCACTAAGTTACAGACCCTGTAAAGTAGTTGCTGTGCCTTAAAGCATGGACACAAATTCTGTACCCACTTTTCTATCCAAATAAACTCCTTTCAGCTTATTGGTTCCAGCTAAATCAAAGTTAGGGTAAAAGCACCCACCTATATTGCTGTCCTGGCTCTACTTCTGGGACTATACCAGCCCTGCAGCCAAAGTCCTTGACGCACTGCTGTCAGAGACACTGCAAGGGGTGCAAGGCAAGCCAGAGTCCAAGCCAAAACACTTCCTCACTAGCTGCATGAACCCTCAGTCTCAGTAAATGAATAGTCATGGGAGATGCCATGCTGACAGCATAGGAGCATGACTGCTCCTGCAGCTGTGAGACAAATTCAGCTTGTGGGAGTGGCTGAAGGCCTCAGATATTGAACCAGATGGACAGACAGATGTGTACCATCACTGCACAGCACCCAGATAAGGGAAGCAAAAGCATTTGTGTCAGTGTAAGAAACCTGCTGTGATTGGACTCAACATTAGTGATGATTTTCACAGATGCTGATGCTAAGTGGTTTAAAGATGTCACACTCTCCCACCTCCATTTAGTCCAGTTGGAAGGCTATTTTATTTCTTTGCACTACTGTCCCTAAATATCTGAACTGAGCACCACAATCTACTCTAGAAATGAAAAGGGTGCCTACTGTTCATCAGTACTGGCTCAAGTTGGATTTAGTGGATATTCAGATGGAGGCTCACTTGGATTGCTGCCCAATTGAGTCCTCTTCTGAGAATGCCTGAGCTATGAGCCTGATTTCTGAATACGCTGAGAGGATTTTACCCAGGGTCTCTCAGCCATCGAGCAGCAGGAGGTACATTAACATGGACCAACTTGCAAGAAAATAGCTTAGATTTACAGTGTAACTGAACAAGTGGGAAATTCAGTAGCCCCAGGTGTAGCCTGAGTGAGCTCCTTGTAATAGGGAGCAAGAGCAAGTGAAAACTGAGAAGGAATGTGTCTGGGATTGTGTATGTGTGTGTCTCATTTTCCTAGAGATTTATATTTAATATTAAAGGTAGTACATTTCATCCAAATTGTTATCATACTTCTATGGGTATAAAACGAATATGCTCTCACTATGTACATGGAGAGAAATATAAATCTATCTGCAACTAATCTTGTGCAGATATAGAAAGTTACATTCCTGTAATTCTTTACCAAAATATTTATGTGCATGCTGTTGTTTGTATGTGTCTTTACTAATGTGAAATACTACTCAGTCTTCATGATGACATGACGCCAAATGCTCATATTGTGCTGAAAACTGAGTGAAGTGAGAGGTCTGGTTTACATACTTCTAGAGCAAAAACTAACAGAGGAAAGGGGGAGGGTGAACAGACACCCAAAAGCTTTGCTGTAGCAGTCAAAATAAATAAAGGGGAAAATATCAGGCATGTACAGCACTGTGTACATTGCATTACATGGTTGAGCAATCACAGTGAATGTTCCCAAGGGCTCTTTACACTTCCTGTAGCGCAATCAGCATCCTTGAATAAGGTTCAGATACAGCCCCCCTGCACGTGCTGCAAGGGAGAAGCCAGCCGGAGGCCAATCCTTTGTCCTGTACAGGCAGTACTTGGTATTGTAATGATGGTTGCAAGGTAAAGCATGATGGAGAGCTGCTGCTCCCAGCCCATACAGGTAGGGAGAGCCCGCCCATGTTGATTCCACCTCAGAGAGCTCACTGGCAACTCCTGAACTACTGCAGATCTGTTAATAGCCTGCACTACCAGGAGGGCCAGCATCGCTTGCCTCCATCTGCAGCAAAGGAGGATGGAACCACAGCAGTTTCTGGGGTAGCAGAACTGGCACCTTTCACCTCAGGCTGGACATCCTAACACAGCTCTGCCAGACTGGCTGAGGAACACGCCTGCATGCAATATCCCTAACAGCACATTTAACAGGTGCTTTTACAGGGCAAAGGGGAAAAAAGCATACCATATTTGTCTTCTATATGGAAATATGGCAGAATTGGCTTGCCCATTTGGAGAAAGAGCTAACTGGTGTTTTACTGCCGTGCTTCCCCTCCCCATGTTTTTCATTTCCACATATACTCATGGACCTCAGATCACAGAACAACTGAACTAGTCCAACACTCAGAGGCTTTTTGAACTTCTAAAGCATTAGTCCTGCTTAAGGTATTAGGCCAAAAAAAACCAACCCAAACCTAATAAAACTCCACAGCAAAATTCAAGCAGCAGAATCAGCACTACTGTACTGTTTGCTAAGTCATGTGGTAACTATCAGATTGCTGCACGGTACCAGGACAAGTTTGAGGGACCGAGGATGCTTCTCTCAGGTCAGAGGTGATGGGGTGTATTAGCTTTGGCACATCTTTCTTATCCAGGAACTAGACTACATTGATCTAGAAGGGAAGGATGACAGGATTTACACACTCACACCGGACCATTTTGTCCTCTTCTCACTGGCCACAGAACAGTAGGAGTTTGGCATCCTCACAAAGCCCACCTCTAAGTGTCTGGTTTTGGCCAAGCACATTTGAAAGTGACAGCTTACAGTGACAATGTGTTGAGCAGTTTATTTTTCTCTTATTCAGAACCAAATACTGGAACAGTTTTACAAAAGTAGCAATCAGTGGTCAATTTATGCATTTAATTTCAGGATTTGACCTGGAAATGGCAGGAACACGTAAATTCTGCCTCAGTTTCTGGAGAAAAACCATTCCAATACCTGTAGCATGATCTAGGATCACTTAGAAGTCTTCCTACTGTACAACAAGTAGAAAGGGGCTGCAGCTATGAAAAAATACCCAGCAGGACAAAGCAGACTAAAATCCAGGTTCTGGATAGACAGGTAGGGGAACCAAAGTGCCTCACTGAAAAGAGTTTATCCCTTGTTGTCCTGGTATGAGGAAGAGTGGGGACTAAATGTGTCTTTATAAAAAGGAAGCCTGGAAACTGTGCGAATTCACCCTCTTTGTCAGATGAGAGACACCCTATCGGGACAGAGAAACCAGTTGATGGTGTTTGTTCACTCAGAAATCAATGTTCTGCCGTAAGGGATGGAGGCATCCTCCACAGAAGTTACAGCTTCTAAACAACTAATGGTGTGAGTTGAAATCATACTAAGTGCATGCTTGACTGTCAAAGAGGTCACATAAAGGTCCTCCAAAGCTGCCCTTCACATGACAGTGCATCTGGGGAGAGATGCAGTTTGAGGGATGCCACAGTATCACATCTGCTTTAGCTTACAGGTTTTTCCCCAGTGTATCAGCATTTCTAAAGCCAAGTCCTATAAACGAACAAGTTTTTACTGTTCCTATTACCTTTTGATTTGCATACAAACCATTACAAACAAAAGCATTACAAGCTATTTCCACACATAATATATCAAATTCCTCCACCGCATCTTCACAACCTTGACTGTTATCTGTCCTGCTGCTCTTCCACAATTTGAATTTATAAAGCCATCATTTTCATCCTTCAACTATTCTGCCCTGCCTAATCCTCAAGTATCTTCTTCTCATTAGGGCATCAGGGCCCCCACACGTGATTGATACGTGCTCTTGAGGCACATTTACCCAAGGCAAAACTGAAAATTCCAATCTGCACATCATGTAGCGTCTCATCTGCAGTGCCAGGTACATAAAGCTAAATACAATCAAGATATTTCTTTTCCAAGACTGCTCTAAATCTCACTGCTCCAATTCTGAGCTCTGTGGAAGGGAACAAGCAAAACCTCCACAATTACCCCTTGAAACAGGCTCATTTATATTAAGAGCAAATGAAAGTACAGCCTTGATGAGCACCCTTAGTTGAACAGAGGATCAATGCCTCAGTGCATATCAGTAATAAGACTAGTACTTAAAAGAACACTGGTTTGTAGTGATTGTATTTATGACCACACTTACTGCAAATGCTGCTTAAACGCGTTGACCCCTTAAAGACAGTTCCTGACTTTATGATGACAGTACAGACTGGTAATATATTGTGTTCAGCCTGCTGGGAAATAGTCAAATCCAATCCAAGTTTTATGTCTTTTTACTGTACATTCCTTATGCCTTCCACTAGCAAAGAAAACCTGGGGTGCCTCAGCTTGAGATCCTGCTGCATCTCTGATGTTAACATACCACTAATGTCTTCCAACGCACACATACAGCTGTCTTGGCTGTGCTGAAGCTGAAAGGCTACTTTGGTGTCAAATAAAACACTTCTTTACATCATGCAATTTACCCAGGGAAATAAGTGTGGCAAAAGATTTAACAGGCATTAAGGAAAAGCAGTATCTAGGCAAAGTCAATTCCTTGTGAGATAACCAGAATAGTGTCTAGATGAGACAAATCTGCCGTAGTTCTCCTTTTCTGTGGTAAAATTAACCTCTCTTGCAGAAGAGCTGAGTAAGTACGTTCACCCTTTAGAATTACCCCAGAGATGGAATTGGTCTGGTGAAAATTCTGGCCTTTGGCTTGGATCCTGCCACTTGCATTCATTCTTACACTTTTTAAGCTCCTCCACCACAGAGTGTAGAAAACATCCCCATCTGTCACTAGGGCAAAACATTCTCCTGTAGAAATCCTACTTTGGGTGAGCTTTCAGAAGGGTTTGTATTCCTATGGCATCCTGTAACGATCTGTAGTGATGCAAATATCGGCTACAGGGGCATGGTGGTATCCTCACAGGACTAGTGAATAATTTTGTGAGTTTATGCGTAGAGAAGTCCCAGTTATCCTTTAGCAGAATTACCCTGGGTCTCTATTGGGATTGTTTCACTCAAAACATGATATAGCCAACAGTGTATCCTTGCCTGTGCCAGTAATGAACCACCAGGGATGCCAAAATTAAGAGCAACAGTCAACTGACAAAAAGCAGAAATCATAATTCAAAGAAATACCCCCAACATATCACAAGATATGTTTTACTTTCACCTCATTCTAAGTGCTCTGTTGAAAGCATTGCAACTCATCTTAAGTGTAGCTGAACCCCAGATCATTGTTTTCCAGCTAAAGTCATACACACAGTGCCTTGTCCCCAGTACAATTCAGGCATCCTCCTCTTGCTCAAATGTTGGACTCATGGGACACAGCAAGAAACCACAGAAACATTTCATCTGGAAACATACCCAGGAGGCTACCTGGACACAGAACCAAGTTTCCATAATGTGGAGCAGCACAACTCCAAACAGAACTGCTCCTCCAGGACTGCTGCTAAGAAAGCCTGAGTAAATCAGCCTCAGACACATCCTACACAGTGTATAAGACATTTCTGACAAGCAGCTCTCAAACCCACCTATTTTAATATCAGAAAACAAAGTTTTATTGAAGTCTTTTTCCATTGGTCTCTCCATGTCAGACTTGGTCCTGTTTCAGGGCACTCCCTATTAGAAGAGCATTTAAGCATTGCAAAAATCACTTTGAAGACCCAGCAGGAACTCCTTGGACCACATCTTTCAGATGTTTAAAACAACCTAGCATAGCATGGAATCAAATATTCACTATACCCTGGAAGAATGCATGGGATCACTTGAAACCATCAAGAGGACAGCCTCTCTAGCACTGAAGTAATTACCTCATTTCTCTTGCTACTGTCTGGAAAACAAATCCTTCAGCAAAGTTGGACCTGAGCTTTGTGTTTAATCAGTCAGGACTAATTCTGCTGTTTTCTTGCTCAGACTTTACCTCACTGCTCCACATATCTCAGCCATGCTTTATCCCAGAGATCACTGCATCTTTAATCAGCATTTCAAAATCCCTGTGCATGGAAAACACTGCAGAAAGTGGTAGGGTTTCTTTTCTGATTTTCTTTCAAATGAACTGCTGTTGCATTTCTTTAATAGGTTTAGTTCTCACCAGAGCCCAATTCTTAGTGATTTGTTAAGTCTAATTAGGCAGTATTCAAACGTGCCATGCATTCATTTGGACACTGCCCAAATCCCACACAGATTTCATACGAAAATGGTTTATTTGAATTTTAAACACAGTCTGTTCCACCAATTCTAACATATTAAGCAAGCTCACAAGCCATTAAAGCTATAAAATGCCAGTTGACCTCACATCCCACAATGGTAGAGAATGAACAAAGCTATTTACTTTATTAACTGATGCTCAGAAGCCAGAGGTAGGTTCACACTCTGATTCTGTATCCTTTGATTGCTCCAAGATTTGGGTGAAGTTCAGATGCTCAACTGCTTTAGTCTGTACTGAACTGTTGACCATTGCAGCACAGCAGCAGAGCCTGAGATTCCCCAGAGCCAAAAATCACTCCAGGCACAAAATACAAATGATCCTGCCTGCTTCACTTTTTTAATATGATAATAAAGTCACTTTAGCTAATGGGCTTTAAATACATCTTTCAGTGTAGTCTAGGTAACTCACAGACTACTCCTTAGCATTGCCTTCAGAGCAATGAGGCAGCTTTTCTAGTTCTGTGCCAATTTGTATTGGAGAAGCAGCACAGGCTGATCAGAGCTCAACATAGCCAGCTAAAGCCAAATATCAACCCCCCTCTCACTGATGCTACCTGCAGTCAAGGTTTTGCCTCCACTAGGATTTTAATGCTTAAATGAAAAGTCCCCTTTTTGAGGTAAAGGGCCAAATACACCAGCCCTCCAGGGCTCACCCACTGCCTCCAGCACATAGATCTGTGGACATTAGTTTGTCTAGACTAGAAATGTATGCGATGGTAGCTGGCTGTGGATGTTAGCATAGCAAAAGAAAAGTGCATTTTAACACATGCATTAAAGTATGCTCTACCTCTGCTAATGCATTTGAGCAATCTAGCACAGACACTGCCTCTTTGAGTCAGTCTAGACAAGGCCATAGAGACTCTGGAATCTGGGCTGAGCACTTGACATTCAATTCCCAGAACTGCAATAGATTTTAATGGAGCATGACAGCACCTTCCGAACACAGCAACCTGGGAAATATATGTGTTGGGGTTCATACCAGGGTTAGCCCAATTCCTCTGGCAATGCTTCCTCCTCCAAATAACTGCAGAAATCATAAGAGAACAAAACCACCCAGATGATGGCAACAATCCAGGACAGGAATGATTAGTAAAATTACCTGAAGGTGGAAAGAAATGCAGGACTGCCAAGATCTTGATAAATAACAAGCCCTGTAATTCCACCACTGAAGCTTCATTAGGCAGCAATACTCAGAAAGGTGACGGATTCCTCAAATTATGCAATACTAAATGAAAGGGAAACTATTTCAACTCTGTGTCTCCACACACCATCAGGTAAAGCAAAGGGAAAGCTCCAGAAGTTGGCCTGTTTAGACATGGCATGGAGCTCTTGTCAAAATGGGCATGGGAGCAAATAGGGGAGGAGGCTTGGCACAACACCACAACCTGCCCTGGCAGCAGGATCCATTCCATGCATCAGCATGACATGGAAACTGCTTCACTTCTTTAGGTCCTGTGGGCCAGAGATGAGCCAATACAGGATTTCTTCTTTACTTCAACAGCAGAATTGCACATACATTTGAATTGAGGAGGTGGGAGAGAAAAATTTCCAGGTGGGGAGGTGGAGAGACAGATTTGCTCTAGGGAAAGCAAGCAGACTGGTGCACAGGAAAAAGCCCTTTGCCTGTGTGCAAAGAGCATCTCCCCAGCCCAACTGAAGTATTTTACTTTGCCTTTGTAATGCAAAAAACAAAGACTATCATTTTTGCCATTCAAAACTTCACAAACTTTTCTAAGAAAAAATCACCTGGAAATCTTATAGCAAAATGCTTTAGTATTTTAAAAGTGCCATCGTCTTCCATTTTGTCATTTTTAGCTAAACTTGCTTGCAAGCTGTTTCACCCCTTTCTTAGTGCATTTGAAAGAGCACAGCAGGGCAGGCATTTGGTGCTAAACACAGCAGTGGTGTTTCTTATTGCGACTGTCCCCTGGGATTAATGCATGGAGACATCCTTAGGAATCACATCTGGTAACAGTTTTTTCAGCTACCAAGTACTACCCAGTATTAACACTCTAGATCCTACCAGCCCCTTGCAATTCCTTCTTAGGTCTGTCTGACATCCTCAGCACAACAGGATTAAGCTGCCTGTATGTAAGAGGAATGACAGAGAACAGCTAAAGTTCCCTGTATTTGAATGCACCTACTTGTGTCTTCACCATCCACCCCTAACTCAGGGTAGCTTCACACTGTAGCACTGACTCAGAAGATGACAGCTCAAGTCATCATCAAGTCCTGTGCCTTCTAGAGCATCATGCTCACTCAACTGTACACTGCTAAGCACCATCCACAGCATTCCTCTCAGCACTATTCCAAGCTGCTCCAGGATCAGTTTCCCCCATGAACTGCAGGAAAACACACATCTTTCTGAACAGAAGGAAGGGTAAATGCCCCATCCCTGGAAGTGCTCAAGGCCAGGTTGGACAAAGCCTTGGACAATATGCTCTAATGCGAGGAGAACACCTGATTGCTCTGGGGCCAACTTCACTGTGGCCAAGGAGCAGCACATCAGAATCATAATCACAAGGAAGATCTTCAAAAAACCACTGATTTTTCCCTTCACTCTCTACATATTACTGAGGCATTTGGGAATGCTGATATCATAAGCAGCAGGGAAAAATCTTTCCCTTCAGAACAATCACAGCAGGAGTGTTCCATGTCTCCCTGTGAGAAAAATTGCTTTTATATTACACTTAATGACTGAACTACCACACAGGTAATGCAACAGACAAGACGCATCTGTTGAGGTAACAGCAACACTCTCCATTCATTTAGATTCTCCCCATCCCAGGTAAATGTGAGCTTTCATGCCATTCCCAGTGCTGTAGAGGATCTGCCTCTCTCTGCATTCAGCACCCCCAGCTGAAAAGCCTGTGGGAAGCAGAGGCAGAAAGTGAGTTTGACTGTCACTCATGCGGATAAACCAGTGCCAAAAGGAGCCTAGAGTTTAGATTCTCATCTGATTTCTCAGCCTCCGTGAAAACCGCTTTTGCAGGCAAGTCTTGTCAAGGCTTCAAATCTTACCCAAACTAATCAATAAAAATGATAAAATCAGGAAAAACAGAAGCTGAAGGGAGATTAAAAAGCACAAAACTCTTGCACCACACACAGAGATGAGGCCACATGGGTAAGAAAAACGCTTTGCTGCCTGAATGGAAAAAAGAGAGGATATAATGGGGTATGTTTTGCAATGGAAGACCAAGTTTCTATGCCCCTTGCCATTTGTAGGTCAAGATCATCAAAACTCACTAAAGCAAAAAGGAAAGAAGCACCAATGCTACTGGGAATGAGAGATGAGGATAAGGAAACAGAAATAGAGGTGAGGAGGCCTTTGACATTAGTCAGGAGAGAAAGGTCCTTTCTGTGGATTTAGATTAAAGCTGTGTAAAGAGGGATGGCTGTCAGTGCATGAATAAGCCTGTCTGATACATAATGCCTGCAGCCCTTCACTGGACCAGGGTAGGTAGAACTTTGCCACACTACTGTGGCTAAGTAATAATCATCATCATCAGAATAATTGTGTAACTAACTCACTTCCCAGGAAGAAAGAAGGGGCAGGAGGAAAGAGGCTTTAAAATTCAGGTTTATTATCTCACTCTGATTTCATTCATAATAAATCAAACTGATTTCCCCAAATCGAGTGTGTTTTGCCCATGACAGCACTTGGTGAGTGATCTCTGCCTACCCTCGTCTCAACCCATGAGCCTTTTGTTGTGTTTTCTCTCCCCTGCCCAGTTGAGGAGGGCAGGGACAGAGCAGCTTTGGGGGGCACCCAGTGTCCAGACCTTGGTATAACTGGTACCATACTTAGTACCAGTTACAGGCATGTTCTGTCTCCATTGTGTAGCATGTACTGCCTCAGACACAGGCAGGGAACAGCAGGCCCTGCTGCTGGCAACAGGACTACTTAAAACTAGAATTTGCCACTAGAACTGAGTCAAACCCAGCCCATCAGTAGTGGAGAACCATTTAAAATAAGAAACAAATTTCAACTGCAGCAGGAGTAGCAGAAAACTTGCACAACAAAATCTGCACAACAGTGTTACTTTCAGCATGTTATTTTATCCAATCTGATGCCAACAAAGGACATCTGACGTCTCTGATCCATTTTGCTTCATCACTAGATGACCTTTGAAGGTCCCTTCCAACCCGTACTGTTCTATGATTCTATGCTTCCACAGTGGAATTGCAGGGCAGGCAAAAGCAGGACTAGTTTGGGTGTATGGCTGACCAGACAAATCAGCCTTCTCTGCACTTGCCATGACCTTCTCAGTCTCTGGACTCCACCATAGCTGCAGACTGAGGGTGCAGCTACCGCCAGTGGCTGAGCACTGTCAGGTACTAGAAGGATTTGCACTCTCAAAGGTAGTTGCTTCTCTCTTCCATAGCAAAAGCAAGTTTATTTCATGTTCCAGCACAGGCACATGTTTGTGTAGCAATCCAGACTGGATCTAACACTGTACCCACCATGCAGCTATATCATTGCATTGCCCAAGCCTCCTCAAGTCCCTCAGGTGTTACTAATGATGAATGAAGGTCTAAACTGTGTATTCTCTTTTGGCAGATACTGGATCACATTAGAGACAAGTGTATTTAACTTGTACCAGGCCACACCTTTCCCCTGTTTGCAATGCACAGTGTAAATCAAGGCACCCAGCAGAGAGTGATTTTGTTTGCTGGCCAACAGTGATAGAACATGAGTTTACAGCAGTGGGTTGCAGCCCTTCCCACAGAGGAAGCGGAGGCAGCTCAGATAAGGCCCTGTCAGGAGGGACCAGGAGGTGTTTCCCCCAACCCTGCTCTATGAACGTGTTTGAAGGAGATGTGCCCCGGAGCAGGGAGGCAGCCCTCCTCCCGTGGCTGGGCTGTCTGTGCATCACTCAGCAGCAGCCCTCAAAAGCACATCTTGAGCTTTCAAGCCTGCTCCCTGACCCAGTTATCTGTGACTGTGTTCCCTTCAGGACAGCACTCTCTTATTTCCTCTGAAAGCAGTCTGCATGCCATGAGCACACGCCTGAGCCCAACAAGTACCATCTGTTGGGGAGCAGGAAGCACCCAAAGAGAGGAGCTTGGCTAGACAATTGGCCTGACAGGCAAAATCAAAGTCTCGTGCAAATCCCTGAGGCTCACACAGATTGGAAAGAAGGTGGAAGTTTACCCATAATGGGAGAAAAGCTCAGGAGTATCTGGATGTTTCATCACATTGGAAGCCATATGCTTGTGAAAGGAAGGGCTACTTGGCCCAGCTCTTTGTGAAACCAAAGCCAATGTCACTGTCAGCATTCCAGCAATTCCAGATTGTTAATGCTTCTAAAGATCCCAAATTTTCCAGGGCTGATAGGGACAAACACACCACTCCCCAACTACACACACACAAACACACACACACCCCCAATTAGAGATGCTTTAAAGGTCATTTTCCAGAGAGCTCAATATTCTGTGTTTCACAGTACTGGCCACCTGGCACATGTTTATGGTATCAGAAGAGACATCTTCATAACACTGATGCCAAATGCAGCTGCTACACTGCTGGCAGTGTGGTTCCTACCCCTTCCTGTGAAAACACAGGCAGCAGAAGGCTTGTAAACAGCAAAATAGGTCAGACCTATAAGCTACTGAAGTCTCAGTGCTCAGCAGAGCCACCCCTGCAGTGGATAGGCATTAGATAATACAGCCCTTGAAAAACATGGGGTAGCCTCATTTAGATCATGTCACTCACAGCACAAGTTAAACAAGATGTTACAGAACAGGGGCTTGTCAGTCCGACAAGGATTCCAGGCAATATCCTCATTCCTGAGTACAGGCTCCTGACAGTGATCTGTGTATGGCAGGAACACTCCCCAGCAGATGGGAAAGTGGCAGGCTGTTTTGATAGCTGCAGTGCAAGGAAGATCACCACCAAAACCTGACAGTTCCATAGCAGCACAGACAAAGTAAATACACAAGCTGTAAATACCATTAAAAGGACGTAAGGGATTGGTTATCAAGGGAGAGCCAGGAGGGTTTGAAAGGTGCATGTGGAAATATTTAGGCTAACACCTAGGAGTTCTTTGACAGCATTAAAATACCAGAATGATGAGTATCAGGAAAAGAGTAAATTTACAGGAAATCCACATATTTGTTTACTAAAGCAACAGATCCACTTCACAAAGATAATTAAGAGTTATAAGCACACATGATGTTTAAGGGGAAAAAAAAAAATATAAGAAACAATCTGGCATCAGGCAAGAACATGTGATTTGATGTAATAACACTCCTGGGTACCAAGGCTGTACAGGAACCAGGGCACTCTTGCATAAACCCCAGCAAGATCACCTCACAAATACACCACAGACACTTGCATATTTCATCCTCAGGGTTTGTATTGCAGCTGAAGTAGCCACAGGTCAACAACTTGTTCAAAGTACAGTTAACAAACACCAGCACCACTGCTAAGGTTCCCTTCTGCAGTCGGTCAGCGGTCTTCTCTCTGCCAGAGAGATACTTTTCCTGAAGGATGCTTCAGTTTTCTTCCCTCCCAGGACTGTTCTTTGTTCCATACTGCTTCTTACACCTTCTATCTCATACATCTGCCTAACTCTTTATTTCTCTAAAAATATGGAAATCTCTCCTTATACTTCATAGGCTTTGGTCTATGTAAAACCAGCCTTAAGCTTCCCAACACATACCTGCAGCTAGACACTCTGGTTAGCAATATCCTGAGCATAACAAAGCAGCATTAGCTTCATTAAAGTATTTGCCATTTACAATTAGTCACTTACTGCTAAGAGAGACAAACAGAAAACAGGAAAGCCTAGTAAAACACCCCAAGTTCTTACAAGACTCAGAAAAATATCCACACCTGGAACAAGGCTGAAGTAAGCTTGCAGAGGTCTAATTTAAGATGGGAGAGAACACATGGTTGCTATTAAAGGAGTAATCAGCCAAACTGAAGTCACCTGTAACAATTAGAGTATTTGTAAACTACAAAATAAGGCTTGGTGAGCACCACATACCTGTCTAAAACACAAAGGTAAGATGGGACAAGATTGTGTGCTTGATAAAGATTTATAAAAGGAGTAATGTAAGTGCAACATGAAATGACTGATGAAGGTACACTAAATATGAGCAAAATACACAGCCCCAGATACAGTTTACAAGTAAGTGGAATATGTAGTTTATGTATCAAAACCTACACTGGTGTTTCAGCAGTTTTCCTGCAAAGATCACTGCTTAATACCCATTCCTGCTGCTCCCCTACTAAACCAGAGTTTAAGATTCTGAAGTGGTTTGATGTTAGCACCAGTTTAACACCTCTCTTCTGGTTTCTGCCGCACAAACATAATGTGACATTATTAATTTTCATGGAACTTTTTCAAGGTGAAATGACACATTTAACAGCATTGTCTAGCAGCACTCTGAATGACTGCTTTAAGGAGAGGTGGTGTAGTAAATGCAGTCCTGCCTGAGTTTGCCTTTCAGTAGAAGCTCCTCAGTACAGAGAATCTGGAGCTGCTGCTCCAGCAGTGCTAGGCCAGGATTTACACCAGGACTTTGCCACACTGGTGAGTAATTCCTATCCTGGAGACACACAGATAGACTCACACAGCAGTGCTAAAATAACACGGACCTAGGATAGGAGTGTGTGGGCTCCTTCACTCGCTTACAGCCAAGGTTAGTGTCTGCTCTTTAAAAATAGGTGGATATAGCTTTCCTGCCTGTTTTCAGTACAAGTCAGTTCACTGCAAAGCACATCAAGTCTGTCTCTTCTTTTTTAAGCCAGGGTGTTCAGTGAACCCTCTGCTGGGTTTGCCAAGTCTCCTGCATGTGAGAGGGTTTTTTCTGGACAGACTGAGACATGCTCCAGCCAACCATGGAAAGGAACCTTCATTCATATTTCCTCTTCCCTCCCAGGTAAATTCCCTTTCTACTTCAGCTCACTGTATTTATTTTTAAAAGCAATCAACACGTGTCCATTAGTGCGTGTTTTATGCTGTAATGCAGAAAACAGGCTTGTTGCCACTGAAGCCCTACAAAAATACTTCTAAATCTGATTTTCCTCAGATTGCATTTTTTAGGAGCAGGAGCTGTGCCTGGCCAATAGAGATTTTTCTCTGTTCCCTAAATCCCTTCTGCTGTCATGGAAAGACAGATGCTCTTCTGAGCACCACGTGAAACTCAAGTAACAGTACACTTACTTACTGCTTGGAAGCAACAGGCAAGACTCTGTTCCCTCTGCCTCTTCCCCCCCCCAAGATTTCCCAGACTACTCTGCACAGTACATCCATCCTATGGGAATGCTGGCCACAAGTGCAGGAAATCTCAGCTGAAGATACAGAAGATGTTGGAAAACCCAGCACGTCTTTAGGTAGCTCCCAGGGATTTTGTGAACAGACCTAAACTGTCTCCAAAGTTACTACACTCTTTTAAAAAAGGAGTGTCATAGTGTCCTGGGTTCGGCAGTAGCAGTCATTTTTCTCCTTCTTGGTAGCCGGTGTGGAGCTGTGTTGTTTTTTTTTTT
>JAOEHY010010629.1:1788-13759 GCA_025447955.1 Psilopsiagon aurifrons | reverse complement strand
CGAGGCAGCTCTTTTAGGAGGGGGAGGTGAGTTAACAAACTGCGTGGCTGATTTACAGCTTAAACCACGACACATAGATATCATGCTTTCAGAAAGACAAACACAGCCTGCGGTTATCACAAGGTGTGAAGGAAAACAGTGTTTAGACAGCAATTATAACATTCTTCACTGTTACACGTAAGTATCAGAGGAATACAAATTACTTGGATCTAAGGAAGAGGCAGTGCAGTATTCCAGGTAGAATTTCACAGGAATTTATTTCATGAGAAGTTTCATTAGCTGGGCTCATTTTACATCACATGAGCTTCAGCTCTGGTTTAGTGTATGTTCACTTCCCTCCACTGGCATTTCAAAGCCTCTAGAACAGCCTTCTCCCCAACTCTACCCTGAGCGCAGGCAGCAGGTAAATGTAGTGAGGTGGTCTTACAAACCAATCTGTGCAGAAAACACATGGCTTCTTCACTCACCCCCTTGAGGCTGAGGGGCTTCAGGTTCCCCAGGCAGCTGGTTTGTATGTTCAGATTTGTCAGAACAAGCTTACCATAAAGATGAAAAAGAAACAAAAGAAATCTGGACTTAAATGCTAGGAAATCAGCATGGCTTAGGTACTCCATCTTACTGCAGGACATTGTTCTAGTTCTAAAAGGAATAGCAACATAATTGAAATCTCACCTGCTCCGGCAACACTATCAGTGAATACCATTGGGAACATTTTTAATTAGCATTTTAATTATCAGATCTACTTTGGAGTCCTCCTAAAATCTTTCTAAACAGATCTGTGCAAAGAGCATTCTGCTACCACCTGGCAATGCAAGGCTGGATGACAGTTTCTTTGGGATTCCAGTCCTACTGATGTATCAGTCAATTTGCTGCAGTAACACTCAGTTACTCTTCTCATCTATGTTAGGAACAGGGCTGTAAATCCAAGGGCAAAACTGCAGGGGACAAGCCTGAAGGACACTGTAAAACCCACCCATGGTTGCTGCAACAATGTGAGCTCTGAACACTTATCAGAGAAAGAAGCACTTAGCACTAGCAGGGAGCACAGCCACCTAAGCATTAAGACATCAGGTTTAAATCCCAGCTGTACCTTCTCTGGCCTTTATTGCCATTAAAAGCCACAGATGACACTGACCCATCTTAGTGAAATACTGCTCAGCTGGAGTGTTTTGGCTAGTCACAAGTGAATTGTTATATCCTTTTATATATATATATATATATATATATTACATGTATAGTCTTTTTTGAAACAGACAAGATCTCGTAAGATGGGAGGAAACTACCACAGTGGTGCCAAAGTCCTCTTGGGGGTCTCTTCAGAAGCTGAGAGCACTACTGGAAGTAGCCCAAGAAACACAACAAAGAACAGTACAAGTTTGGATAGCAGCTAGATTTGCAGACCTAAGAGCAATGCAAAGTAAAGCAAACACATGACAGAGCTGGAATAATGATTGGCAGAGAAGTGATGACTCTACTGCTGGAAATGAAAGTGCTATGAATAATTAGCCACCTCTGACCCAGGAAAACATTGACTTCATTTGCAGCACAAAACTGATTGCAGATGGTATTGGGGAGGGAGCATCAAGCTATTCACTGTGCTTTCCCCCATCAGAAAAATTCATTTCCTCTCTGCTGTTGAGCAATGAAATACACCTGATTGGATCTGCTGAGACAGCTTCACATAGAAGATTTGCAATGAAGAGTGAAAAAGCCTATGGGGTGATGCCAAAAGTAATCTTATTAAAACAGTAGGCTAGAGGGGGAAATGCACATCTATCTCCTAATTTAATAAGGAATTACAATAAATCCCTTAAAGGAACAAATTTATTTGGATCTTTCTTTGAAATCTTACCATCACTGATGCTGAATGGGATGCTGGATATCAGTTCATGACCAGGGCCATTTCTCATTCTCTACAGCTCCTCCTGTTCATTCCCACTGCTCCTCACTTCTTCCCACTCTGCCAGCTGCTTCCTGCCTTCTTACTCCACTGCTTCCTCCATCCACCCTCAGCTCCCTCTCCATCTGATACACATCCTTGCTGAGTGCCAGCACTCATCCAGCCCTGTCTGCTGATGGGTCTCACCTTCACATGGATGACAGCTTCATTTGGGGCTCTCAGCACTCCCTGGCCACTGTAATTCACTTCCTACAGCCATGACTTCAACGCTTAAGAGGGAGAAAAAGCAAGGACGTGTTCTTACAGCAGGCTGAGATACCCGTCTGCTGTGTGCTCTTCTCGAACACCTTTACCTGTCCTCAGCTGACATTAGAAGAGTGAGCATCTCCAACTGGAGAGAAGTCTATCTGAAGATAAAGAACAATGTTCATAGCCCCCCTGTTGAATGCTGCCTGGGAACAAATGAGTTTAACACTGCCTTTCCAGGGACGTTAGAAATAAAGTCTGAAGGTTGTAGAGCTTACCAGAATTACATTGATCTTGCAATGTGTAATGTTTTCATCCCAGTTCTGTTATTAGTATGCAGACTCACTGTGTATCCTGCAGGACTCAAGTGGCTGTAATTGTAAGGGATTGATGGAAGTGCTGTCAAATGCCACAGCGCGAAGGGCCTTTGTAAGAGCACTGGTGGATGTTGCAGGTTTGGAATGTGCCCAAGTCCAGCAGGTGTGGTGCTCCCAAGGGAGCCAGGGCAGGGCTCGGGAAAGGCGCTGCCTCCGTAACAATGAGCAAATCCCACCTGTACAGCTCACATGGTGGTACTGAGATCTGGCTTCATCTGCTCGTGGACTGCGGTGGCTTTTTCCTACAGTTAATATTTTTCTATATTACGAAAATTTAAAAAATGAAATTGAAAAGTAAATGAATGCAATCGTGTATGCATGTATAGTTTTCAGTATTTAATGCACTGAAAGGCTGTGCAGCAGGCTTAAAACTGATGTAAAAAGGATGAAGGCAACCATTTTTAAAAGCACTGACTTCAAGGCAGCTATGGAATGCCACCATAATGCACCCTAGGAAGTGGCCTGGCTTTTTCCTTTCTTCATTCCTTTTCTGAAAGAGCTTTGAAGCCCTCTGTTGCTGACAAAGGTGGGCTCAGCAGCCATGTGTTCAGTACTCAAGAAAATCAGGTCCTTTACTTAAAGACTTAACTCTGGGTAGAGAAGCTTCATCTTAGGCACCTCAGCTTTGAAATCTTGGTTGTAGGCACTTTTTCCAGGACTATCTCTATTTATCTGCTACATGAAAACATCACTTAAATAACTGCAGGTCTGTGAGCACTATTTAATCTTCAGTCTGGGAGATACTGCAGCTGTGAACTTCTTTATGGCTTTTTGCCTTTGCACTTTATGTTTTCAGTGACTGAATGTGTTTTCTGTGTGTACTGAGAACCCAGACTGAGCAGATGTCGCTGGAACTGGTGTGTCAGAGCTGGGAGCAGACAGTGCTTTAGCAAAAGAGAATGTGAAATGAAAAAGGACACCTGAGTTCTTGCTGTGAATATTTCCTCAGTAAAACCAAGCAAAAAGACATTTCTTCAGCCCATCTGGATAACCCAGTGGATGTATCCGGTAGTGGAATAAATTGTGGACCACAGCGCAGAGAAAAGGACTCCCCATCTCTGGACTCTAAGAGCATTGCAGGAAGGCAGGCTTGTGGTATGATGGAAGAGGGTATGTGGGTACAAGCACAGAGGCAAAGAGGTGATTGATGAAAAATACAGTTCTTTGTGTAGTAAACATAGCAGTCTGATTTTTGTGTTAGGAATGATGAGAGATGGTTCGCCTAAAGGATGGTTAATGGAAGCTTCATAGTCTTCAAGCAGTATCATATCCTAGAAAACTATGTTTGTGATCTGATTTTTAAAACTAAAGCCCCTGCAAGCAGTCTCTTTTAGCCATCCTTTTAGTTAATCTGGGTAACCTCAGATAATTCAATGGGAACTGCATCGCAAGTGCCTCAGCAAGGGAATTCTTTGTCCCTTTGTTTGCTGGAAGTGGTGGAGGACAGAGCTGCTTGCCTCAGCTGTAGAGGAAGGAGCCATAGCTAAAATGCAGAAAAATAACAGAAATAAAATCCTCTCCCCTTACATTACAAGGAAAAGCATCTGAAAAGATGGAATTGAACTAGTCAGCATGATCCTGCTAAGATCTAGGCACTGACTTTCACAAAGGAGATAAGAGTAGGAGTAGGAATGAGTTCGTCAAGGACTTAATGTACATCTAGAGAACACCATTTGGCAGCTCTTGCTCATATGTCAAATGTGTGATTCTGCAGTATTCCAGAGACAGTTTCTGATTATTCCTTTTGTTAAGAATAATTTAATGCTGACTTCACAAAAGTGATAAACAGATCATCTGTTTGCAGAGCAAAACATGCACATAGCCATAGAGAAGTGCTAGCAAGCTGCTTAAATCTGACCATAGCAGAATGATGGGAAACACAAGTCTCAATATCTTGGCCTGTCTCCTGTGTTTCAAGCAATCAGCTGTGGTGTTGGGGGTACTTGGTTTGCAGCTGTCAATGATTTTAGCAATCACAAACTCTTATTTCTGGAGTTTTGCAATAGGGATAGAATCTTTTGATTCTGTTACTAAGCCTCCGAGCTTGGTAAATCCAACCTCAACACCCTTCACAGTATCAGTTTACACTATAAAATGAATTCTTTACCAAAACCAGATCATAACCTAATGTCAATGTCCCCAGACAATTTCAGAATTAGGCTGCACATAATACACGTGACATACTGGGTACAAGAGCTTGAAAGCACAGTGGTTCTCTTGCATGTAGCTTCTGAGAAATTCTGATTAAAGACTAAGGAAGGATCTGGTGCTGCTGTCACCAGCAAATATCACAGAATTCAACACAATCAAACCATGTTACGGCCTCAGATACTGATGTGGACTTGTCAGAACTCTTCCATCAGTTTCTAGGCATGGAGGGATGTAACTGTAAATGATATCCAGTGAAGGTGCTGCTGGACAAGATATTGTGTTGGTGAATTTCACTTCATCTCAGAATTCAACTTCTTGACAAAGCAGCTGTGTGCCAGAGCCACATGCATATCTCAGACACACACATGGCATAGTACTGGTGTACGAGGTCAACCCCAGGCTCCTGTGAGTCCGACCTCAAGTGTGCAGTGAGTTGAGGCCTTGAAGATGGTTTTTGGTGCTCCCAAATTCATCTTACAACCAGACAAAGTGAATTGTTCTCCCTCCTGCTGGAAGCCAAATGCTACCAATTTCACCAGCTCTGCTGAATATAAGCAAGAGGTTTTAATTCAGACATTGCTACCTATCCAGCCTAAAAAACAGCCTGAAAAATGTTAAGACAAGCACCTAGCACATCTACAAGCTCATGTGTCCATACCCAACAGTAAAACTCCTTAGTTGGACACAAGGTCTCTGGCACCATGTGCATTCCCAAATGTCAGTGGTACAATGGCTTTGGTCAGTTTTTACAAGCAGAAAAAGTTGCTCAGTCTTTCAGAACACCAACTTTTCTTTTTCAGACGAGTCTTACACTCTTACTGAGTATCACTACAAAGTTGCTCTGTTACTTCCCATACTGGCAAAAGCTCTGGCTGGATTTCACTACCTGGATTCAAGTCAGCTTTCAGAATTCTAAAATGAAGGGGAGAGAGGGAGAAACAAAACCCTGTGGTTTCTGAATTCCACTGTTCATAATGACCTCAGACGCTCACAGCTGTGACAAGAATATTGTGCTGTATGATCTTTATGGTTCACTGGGACAATCAGACAAGATTCAGAACACTTCACAATTCACTTGCTAATATCTTCCTCAAGGTTTGACTTTAAGGTGCTGCTGAGAACATCAAACAATGGAAGCTGACTACACTAATCATAACCTGTCTGGCTCCTGGTGTGATACTATGATAACAGGTACCACATCCCAAGCCTTCTGCACTTCAGAGATGAGATCTAAAATGCATGGTTGTATTAAAGTGGTTTTACAGCTACTACTGCTCACCCATAAGAGGAGATACTTACCAAAGGCCTCAGGATGCGCTGGAGAGGATTAGGATCTCAAAGAATTAGAAAGAGGCTGTTAACATATTACATATATGATCACATCCCTCCCCTCTTTGGAATCTGACACTGACTTTGATAGCTTCTGCTGCTCTTATTTCAAAGAACTGAAACACTTTTTGTACTCTCTACATTTTCCAAATTCTAAAGGCAGATCTTATGCTCCTGAGAATTCATAGGCCTTCCTTCCAAATCACCACAAGACGTTCTGCCTTAAACACCACTGGCTTGTCTGGGTCAGGAGTCATGCCTGTGACAGCTCTATCACTGCCTTCTGGAGCTCCCAGCTCCCCAGCATGCTCGTGCCTGCTTTGCAGATGGGGGAGGGTAGCCATATGCCAATGCAGTAGCAATTTCTGACTCACAGTCAAAAGCATCCAAAAAAAGTCAGTATGCAGGATTTCTGCCATATGGAGGAATTGTTATTTGGATTTTTCCTCTAGCTGTGTCTCATTAAGCAAAAAAGAAAGAGAAAGGGGAGGATATTATTTTCTTTTTTACAAATCTTGTCCCAGAGCTCATCTTCATTTGAAAGACAGTGTCCATTCTTGGTACCTAGAAAACAAAGGTGGAGCAGAAGGAAGCTGTAAGGATCCAGGTGATTGAGGACAGCGTTTGGTCCAATTCAACAGGTTTTCTTGAAGTTTTTTGCACCCTGAATATGGCTTCTTTCAGGGAAGAGGGAGAAGTATTCACAGAGCTAGGACTGGTCCTACTGGGCTTGGGAAGACCACATTAAAAAGGAACTACATGTTCCATGAAGTCTGTCATGCTGCATTCCAGTAAAGCTATTTTATGACCTTCACACACTGCTGCCTCTTGAAGGTGTCACTCAGAGCACTTCCCTGGTCCTTGTGTGTTCTGCAGCCTGTTTTGCTCAATTTGGAGGTCTGTTTAATCTGAGACTTCACTGAGATTTTGCCTTTGTTTTTATAGAAACTAATGTGGCATTAACATAATGCAGTCATTTGTGCTTTTAGTTTACAGAGCTGATTATCATGGCTAGGGTACAAACAGGAAAGCAATCAGATACAGGTTTAAAAGTTAGAGAGATATAGAAACCTCAAAGCTGCTCTGCTTCTTTACGGTCTTCTTCAATGTATAAAGATGTCAGGAGGAAAAAGGCTCCTCCAAAGACACCCACAAAAGCACAGACGATGAAGCTGTACTGCATGCTCTGGAAACTCCACTGGGATGAGCTATCATTCTTGGTCTGGATTGCATTGGAGATCTGGGGGGTGAATAAGGCTGACATTAGTTTGGGATAACACCATCATCTTCTCTTGGTTTAAACAGTATGGTCCTTGAAAACCATAAAACTAAGCAGATAGGGATGACAAGCCTGCTACCAGCGTGTGCAAACCCAGATCCCAATATACATCACTGCTGTCTGGCTTCCATTTGGTCAGGGAATCTCACGTTCTTTTATCCCTCCAGTGCCTCTACTCACAAGTGTAGGAAACACTGCAACCAGTGTTTATAATGTTTCGTAAACACCAATTCATTTTATGGTTTTCTAGCTCATCTCCAATAACTAGCATAGGACAGACATTTGGCAATGACCTTTGCCATTTCTTTCTGTAACTCACTAACTTTCTATCTCCCTAATCAGCATCAAAGGAGTAGAACCAGGGGGTCAGCATAATACAGGCACAAGCAGCAATACACATTATAAAGCAAAGAGCTGGAAATGACTTTGAGACAAGGGTGGAGTCTGCTTTGATGCCAAAAGGCATTTGAGGAGCCATGGAGTGACACGAGGAGGAACTGGGAAGAAAAAGCTACCAACAACTGCTTTTTGTGCTGGCTGGAGGATGAGGTTGTAAAAGCTATAAATGGTACACATGGATTTTGTTTTCGTAGACAGAAAGAAAGGCTGATTTCAAGCAGCTCAGTAACTCTAAACAAAAGGATGAATGTTGAATGTAGTCATTTTTATTCCCACATTTGTTCTTGATGGTTCAAATACACTGAGACTTGAAATACACAAATATAAGACTCTTCAATCTTGCTGGGTTTAGTATGATTACTGATGACAAGTTTAGGTAGACAAGAGCAAGATCAACTGTAAATGGGCACCTAGGGACTACAGCAAGCATAACAGCCAAACTACACACCTAATGCATTTGATTTTAAGAAAGAAAATTGCTTAGTAAGAAAATTGCTGAACCACCAAGGGAAGAAAAACAGTCTCTGAAAAAGACTATTCCCTGGCTCTCCAGGCAATTTTCAAGCTAAAGGGTTAGCTGAAGCACCTTAGTAAACAATAGCAAGAAGTGAATGCAGAAGATTTGGTGTTTAAACACCAGGTGACGTGGCAGAAGCATTCCAGGAGACAATGTTGCACTCATTGCACAGGACCCCTCTTGGACAGACAGTAGGCTTATTCCTGGATTTCTTGTCTCAGCTCTTTGCAAAGCTGCGAGGTTGCCTGAGGTTAATCTCATCTGGATAAGCTTTTTTTGTCCTCACACTTTTTGATTAGTCACTTAAGGCAAGTGCACGCAAGGTACTGTGTCGGAAGTGTTCTGCACAGTTATCAGGGCATGCTGCAGTACATGAGCAGGAAGCCCCAGTTTTGCACGTGCCTCAAAGATGGCAAAGATCAGTGGGCAGGAGATACAAACACTTCAGTCTTTCAGGCAGGAGGCATAAATCAGCACAGTAGTATTTCAGCTTTTAAGGTCCCTCCCATTTTTGTGTATCACTTCAGCCATTTTTCATGACATGGGAATGTCAGATTTTACATTCACCTGTGCATACAGGCAAATCCATGCCAACAGTTTCCTAATACATATCAAAGAGCAAAGCGGTCTCTTCATTTACCAAAAAGAAAGAGAGACAGAGGAGTAATCTCTTGGGGAGGGAGGGCTCTTCTCTGCCAGGCAGATTACACAGTTGAGACTCCAGTTTTCCCCCACCTGAGGTCAAGGGGGATCTCCTGACTGGCTGGAGCTGCAGCTCACTCGGGCACTTCTGTCTGGCCCTAACCCTAGCACTGTGAGCATGGGACAACGAACAAGTATTCCTGAGGTGAACTTGCTAAAACCAACTTCCATATTTAAAAAACCCTTTAAACAACGACTCCCTCTCCCATGTCCAGTAAAGCAGAGGAATTCCAGTCAGCGATCACTTGGCTGCTGTGTGAAGAGTTACTGCGTCCTGAATCGAAAGTAATGAAGGAAAGAAATGACACTGACAGATACCATCCACTGGAACGAAAACCAAATGAACTGCAAGGAGAAAACAGTTCTAGGCTGCATTGTCCAGAAGCCTTGTCTTTATGTAAATGTAGGAAGGGCAGAGAAATCAGGTCTCAAGTAGTATCAGAACCCAAGGGGAAGGTAATTTGAGATCAGAGCTTTGAATGGCAAGTAGTATCAAAAGGCAACTGTTGTAGTCATTCTTGTTCTGATTTTCAAGAGACCACTGACCAATTGCAAGATTTCAAACTTCAAGATTTGCACTAAGAGTCTTTGACTTTATGGTATTTGATTAATTTCCATGAAACACCTCAAAAACTTAGCAGAAAGCACTGAAATCCAAGTACAATACCCATGACACTGTCTTGGGAAAAATGTATGTCTCCAAAATGGTTGGGTTTCTACACACTGCATGGAACTACTCACACCTATAGGTACAGGATAATATTCTACACACCTGCAGTGTGCCAGGAACACAAGCCTCATGCAAGTAGAAATGTTTAGACAAAATGTCCCTGTATTCTAGTATCAAGGCCACCAATTTGAGTAATATCTAGTTTTGGACCAGGAAGCGCCTACAATTCTGTGAGTATCTGTCTTCCAGTCTGTACAAGTGTTATCCTAAGGAAAGCTCAATAAGGAAGGAATTCACTTACAATGCCAATGAGATATGGGCTGCCTGCATCTCCCAGCAAATGGCTCACCAAAATCTGCAGGGCAATAGCTGTAGACTGCCGTCTCGGGGTCACAACATACTGGAACAAAGCACAGCCCATGAGAGAACGGATGTTAACAGAGTGAATCTCATGAATGCCCAACATCCTAGAGATTAATATATTTGGTTTTGTATCTTTCACATTCAAACACTGTTTAAAAGTTTGAAGACAGAAGAGTTATTCTGAGCAAAAGAGGATGGGATGTTTTGTTAGGGAATAAAAATAACATTCAAGAAAGCAACACATGAGGGGGAATGACAATAAAGAAGGAAAAACCTGCCTCCCACTGTAGACTCACAGCAGCTTGTATAGGTTCTATAGGTTCACTTGGCCATGCAACTAACAGCAACCTCCAGCCAGTAACCCTTGCAGCCATACTGATCTACTTGTAAGGAGATTCAGCCTCTGAGAAGAACCTCTTATGACACTGCATCAGGAGGCATGAGGGGAAATGGGGTACCTGGCACCTGAAGGAGCTGCCACGGCTATAAGGAATGTTGGCTAAGACCTTGCAGACCACATGAAGACAGAAGGAGGGGACCCAGCCTGTCAGATCAAGAGGCAGCTGATGGTGCTTTGATGGCAGCAGTTTGCTGCTTGCCATCTGAGATGTAGCCACTGCAGTAACAAGCCCTCAGACTGATCACGCTTTTCCAAAACCCATAAAAGACAAGGTCCCATTACTTCACACATGGCAAACATGTTTCATAAGGATGCTGCAAGTATAGCCTCCCAGTAAGCAAGGCAGCCACAGCACTTCACTGTGTATTATGTAGTTACACAGTAGATGCCTTCATGTTTACAGCTGATTGAGAGGCAAAAAGGTTGCTATAAGCAATGCATCCTGATGTATAGCCACAAAAGAAGAAAGTCCTTATCATTCAGTGAGCATCTTGCTTTGCCTTCAGCTACACAGGTTGCAGGACAAATGAATTCTTAGCTACATTGTCTGGCTAGTAGTGCCACATGGCAAGAAAGAAAAGTAATTTTCACTGCAAAATAACATGCACGAGCAAACCCAGGCACATTATCTGATATCCTGCAAGCTCACATGGGAAAAAAGGCATAAAAGAAATTACTGTTGTTATCTACCAACACCCTTCAGCCAATGCAAAACCAGCAATACACTGAACCCACAGGCTTTCAGCAGGATGAAACACAACTCCCAGATAAAACTGCCACTGACTGAGCACACAAATCCACAGATTCACCCGAATTCCATCACTCTCCCTATAAAAACAATTAGTAACATTTAGAATTCAACAGATCGAATCTGAAGTAAGCACCTGGCAGGGTCTGCTTTCAGTGGGAACACACCACTACAGAGCTTTGCTCCATCACCGCACTTGCTGCCAGTTGGTGCGATATGACTTGTCCCTAAACCCAAAAGATTCTAAAATGAATTCAAATGAAGGGTGTCAGTCACTCAGGGGACAAGAACTTCCTCCTCTCTGAATTTACATGGAATCAGGGCTGGGCAGTGACATTCAAAATTGATTTCTTGCAGGCTGCAGTATGATAAGGCATTCCCTAAGAAGCTGAGACTCAAGTGACTGAACTGCGTGAAAGCTCCTTGCAGACATTGCAATTGGGTTCAGCAAGGAACTGACGGGATGGACTGACAGGAATCACCTGCCTTCCTTTCCCCATCACATGTCAACGGTACCTAACTCAGGGATGTCACCTTCCTCTTAAACAATGACAGAAGAGAGAAATAAAAAGCAGACGTAAAAGTTCAAAGAAAAGTGAATTGAGAAATTTGAATGAGTGTTGTCT
Organism: Psilopsiagon aurifrons; assembly: GCA_025447955.1. NCBI lineage: Eukaryota > Metazoa > Chordata > Aves > Psittaciformes > Psittacidae > Psilopsiagon > Psilopsiagon aurifrons. The sequence goes on along the minus strand of JAOEHY010010629.1, from coordinate 2,052 downwards.
GATGAAAAAAGTGTTAATTGTAATTACTTGGATCTGTTGGGAAAATGCAGTGATTTCATAACAAACTGAAACAGAAACTAATAAAACATTTCAGTTTGGAGCAGTGGTAGCTTTTCTGCACCTGGTCACTGCTTCAAGAACAGCTTTTGTCTCACGGGGTAATTGTTTCTGACCATTCTTTGAGAGTCAAAGAAGAAACAAACGCCTCTTGCTGCTCGCTGGCGGTTTCAGCAGGCAACCAGTTCACCAATGCTGACTGCAATG
>JAOEHY010010627.1:0-20929 GCA_025447955.1 Psilopsiagon aurifrons | reverse complement strand
AAGCAAAAAATTACACCAGAGACTGTCATTAAAGTGGTATTGTAATTACAGCTTCTAGAAAATTTTCTCAGTAAGTTGAGGGCAGAAAGAAGGTGCTGAGTTTCTTTTAAGATGAAACAGAGAAAAATCTACTAATTATTCACTTAAAAATCTGAAGTCACATGGGAGAGCTGTGTGCATGCAGGCACAGTGCTATCAGGTTTATAAAAGCAGTGCCTCACACAAGTACAAATAAACCCACTCAGCTTTCTCTGCTGAAGGCTGGGAAAGAAAGTATATAAGCCAGCAGCTGTTCTTCCTAAGAAACCTGATCACAATCTCATCAGGATCTTTGCTTTCCCCACTCAGTTACTCAATTTCTGAACAACTGAAGGGCAGGTACAACATTATTACCATCAAGGCTGGGCATGCAGAATAGATAGGCAGCTGTACAGCTAAATTTGAGGCAGCAACAAGTTGTGTGCTGTGGATTCTGACAAAAGAAAGGAGGAGGAAAAGACTAGGGGAAACAGAGGAGGAAAACTGAAGGACACTTTTATCCTCCATGTTTTTCTCATATTTCTTTACAATGCACACAGTAAAGCTTTAAAAGACAAAAATACTTCTATGTACATGTTCCCACAAGTAAGAAAAAATGTAATTAAAACAGTGTTGTTTTCCTCCTTTTATATTAATTTGATGTACATCCTTCTTGACTATGTTTTTTGGAGACCTCTTTACAGACCAGTGGTCTGTGGTTGTGGTTCTTCTTGAATAATAACGAAACAGAAACCATCTAGTTCCAAACAAGAAATACTTTCTCCTTTCCACTGCTCTGGCTGCACTCCCCTATCTTCCTGCTGTGCCATCATTCTATCTGTTCTTTCATGCTCCTGAGAGTCTCCCAAGATGCAGGAACTGGGACAGCCAATACCTACAGAAGAGTTAAACGCAGAACCACAAAACAAGGTGGGATACCACCAAGAAATACCTGCATCAGGCATACAGGAGATAAAGAGAGTCTTGGGGAAGAACAATTTTTTCCCACCTTCTGTATGTCACCTTTTGAGATAAAGAATAGGGAATGCCGCAAAGAAGTACCAGTTTCATGAGAAACACATCCCAGGGTGGGAAGCACAGAGAGAGAGAAAAAAAAAATTAAATTAAAAAAATAAATCAGTGGTTAAGAATCAGAGGAATTAGAAATAGCAATGCAAGTATCAGTGAAATTTCTGATAATGTGTCTAATAATACCACACAGAAGAATATTCATCCTTAACTTTATAATTTGAATTTATCAGAGAAACATGTAATTCAGTGGATCTTCAGCCTGTGAAATTCAGGAAGTATTCAAGCTTTACAAAAGTATGTGCTGCTCCAATCAGAATATACCATTTGGAATAGGTTGGGATCAACGCATTAAATCAGTTGTTTATTATTCACACTACAGGAATGTGAATTTTATTGGCAAAATGAATCAATCAGACAGCAAAGAGCTATTCTCTTGAGCCTGTATTAATCATCCTGACAAGCTGTCACTAAGGATTGGGTCAGGCTCATAACACAGCATTCAAACAGTGGGGAAAAAAGTCCCCAAGACTGCTCAAATAGGGAACAGTTCACCCATTTAAATGTGTCCCCAGAGGTTTATGTCAACCATTTATTACTGCTCAGACACAGCTGCAGAAGCTTTTAAGTGAAAAACCTGCATTCCAAAACTGCTTGTGTTGTGGAAACATGCTGCTGTTGATCCCAGCTACTTCTGTGAGGACAAGCAAGACAAAGTACCCTGGAAGAAACACGGCTGGGCTCTAACATAGCCCTCTGAAGAAAGCACATTCAGGAACCTGAAAAAGAATTATAACTAGGACACATGTCAGAACAGATACAGTGCTGGGAAACACACAGAGTTGTTATGTAGTCTGCACTTCAATAAAATACTTAAAAAACCTAACACCTCTATTTCTACAGACTATTTTTCCTACAGACACATTGTTTTCAAGGTTGAGCTGTTCCCTGACCTCCCTTCAATGCTAGTCTAAAATATAAAGTGTCATTTAAAAAAATGCCACGCATGAGAACACACACAAAAAAAATTAGCTTCTTTATTTAAAAAACAAAACCACGACCCCCAGCCCTGGTAAAAATCATGAGCTCCTAAAATCTCATGATTTGGAGATATACACCCTGTAAAAGAAACTAAACATAACAGAGGAAACAAGCACTAGCTGTACTGCAGGAGTCCTGATCAGACCAGAAATAAAAGCACTGTGGAAGGGGAAAAAAAAGCAGTCAACAGTTCAGGTAAACACTGAGAAGCAGCATAACACATATAGCAATGCATAAAATCAATACACTGTACCAAAGAACATAATAATACATTGCAGCTGCTTGGATGCGGGAGTGATAAAGATCAATGTTTTTGTTCTTGTCAGCACTTGTGCCAACTGTGCATTCAAGCTGGATGGAGCTGAAAACTAAGTATGATTTCAGTGACACAGTTACAAGATGGCCTACAAAAACTGCTGAATGGCTCAAAGAAGCAGAATTGTTTTAGCTGAAGTGTACTTCAGAGGAGGTTACAAGGGCAAAGCAGCCAGATCCACTCTTGAAGGGAAAAACCAGAAAAGAATTAAAGTGCTTAATTTCAGCAATGTGGCATGAGCGTAAATGCTCAAAAGTGAGGAAGAAAACATTTATGTCTGCATGATAAAGGCTCTTCATCTCACTAACGTACAGAGTGCTGTGCATGGTGCTGCTCTAAACTCGATCTTAAAAGCTACACCACGGTACACCAGGACAATATAAATATCAGTATAAGCATTTAAATCCAGCCTCAGGCTGCATTGGCAAGACTACATCCAGCAAATAAAGGAACGTGATTATTTCACTCTATTCAGCACTTGTTAGATCGTACTTGCACTACTGTGTCCAGGTTTGGTCACCCCAGCTCAGGAAACTACAGACCATCCATCAGAATGCCACCAAGACAAACAGTGGACACAGCTTGTTTCAGGGAAGTTTTTGGTGTGGCTAGAACTGAAAATGAGTAGAAATACAATGAGTTGAGAACAATTAAACATTACCAAGAGAAATGGTGGAATCTCTCCTGATGAGCTGGATAGTGCCTTGCGTAATATAATCTAAGGCCTTGCTTTCAACAGAAGGTTGGACCAGATGTTCTCTAAAGGTTTTTACCAACCTAGAATCTTTCTATGATTCTATGACCTAAATATAGGCTATGCTAAGCACTGCTAAATACTACTTTTGCACTAACCTCATTTTAAATTAGAATGTATGTGTTTTTTCTGCCCTATTCTATTTAAAATAGATTTTTAAACCCCAAACAAATAAACAAAAAAACCAAACAAAACCAAAAACAAAACACAAAACACACAAAAGCCCTCTAAACAACAATAACAACAAGCAGAAAAGGGGACAGATCAGTTTTTCAGAATATCCATCACCCATTGTAATTATGAAGCAGGAAGCTTAAAAGGAAGAGCCCTTTCACAGAATACATAATTTAACAAGTGAACATACTGCCGGAGAATTTAAGAAGGCCATAGAATAAATAAGTCAAAGGGGTTCCATGATTTTTTTTCCATTTCTTTAGTGTCTATTAAGCATTCTTGATCATCCACTTTCAAAATTAACTTCTGGTCTGACCCATTATACTCAGTTTTACATTCGAGCCTCATGAATGGGAGATAAGTCAAAGATGTATAAGTCAAACACAGCAGTCTTAACTATCTTAACTTGCAACCCCACTACAGTTTATTTGGATCATCAATTTAAACGCTCACAGCCAAATGATAGAAACCTTGCCACTAACATCTGACAAATCATAAATCACAAGAACGATTTGTTCCAAGTAAGTTGTAAATGGAAGAACAGGCTAGTAAACAAAACAAGGAGAAAATCTAACAATAGGGCCAGCTTCCATTTCTACGTGAAAAAAAAGTTAAAATTCCCAAGAAAATGGGATTCCAACCTGTCAAAGTAACAGATAGCTCTATTACACTAAGGTCATACATTGTAGCTACCTCCACAGGTCACTTTGATGAGCACTTTGATAACACCTAAAAAACCCTAAACACACAAAAAATAACAAAACAGGATCAAAGAAAACACTACCTATCTGCATTTTTAGTACATCCCATGAGACATGAAATGCATGTTCCACTGAAAGATGTAAACCAATCATCCTCCCAGATGCCGACAGTGGCAAAGAAGATCCCACCAGAGACGTCTGAAAAAGTCGTTAGAGCAAACATCGGACAGTAGAAGACAAACATATGGGGAGTATGGAAAGGAAGAGGATTTGTTACTGAGAGACATGCAACAGGAAAGTTTTTTCTCTTCTATCTCTATCTTCTTTAAGTGTTAAATACAGTGTTGGTTTATTTATTTATCATTTACAGAATTATTTTATCAGCTGGCCTGGTGTCATTTAAGAAAAAATAAAAAATAAAGGCAATGGACACCATAAAGAGAAACACCCCATAGTAAACTGTTCATCTTGACAGTCATGAGGGTCTTGAGAACTTCAATTTTCTTACTGACACTTTGCAAGTGTGTGGGAGGTTTAGGATTTATTCTATGTGTCATGAGAAAACTTAAAATCTTCTAGGTATTTCTGTAAGTCAGTGACATACTAAACCTCTGGAGTACACAGCCAAATAAAAGGGTGATCTACAGATCCTAAATCTGGAAAGAGCTTTGTGCCCATGAACCATGCTGCACAAGTATGTTGGGTTTATAGGTGGCTTGCCTACATCAAGTCCTGTCACAAAGCATGGCATATAACAGATGGTCTGTTGCTTAAGACACTTTAGAGATCCAGATTCAATTTCAGTTTAACTTTGTGCAAGTCCCTTAGTAGAACATATCTACACCATGGACATAGTCAGATTTAAGCTGTCTCTACCCAAGCTAATCTGGAAATGAAAGTGCAGGAAAGACAGCTGCACAGACACTCAAGCTCAAAATAGATGATCGTGTTTCTGGGCTCATGGACAATGCCAGGCAAAGTCAACACAAGCCTACCTGCTGAACTACACTGAACTGAACTTCCTAGTTCTGGCCTCCAGTAGTTCTCAACTCTGTACCTTCTGCTCCTCAGCAGACATTCTATTTCTTTTGGTGGCTCAGCTTTCCATCTGTGTTAGGAGAATAAAAGCACAGCCCATACTTACAAGGTGTCAGCAGGATAAATAATATTAAGTGTTCCTAAGGCACTCTGTGATTATGGCCACAGATGTAATGTCAATTCCCTAATGCAGTGAAAATGAGAGATGACAGGGCAATCACAATTCTAAGGAAAGAGCAATTGAGAACATAAAGTTTTGTTTGATTCTTTTTCCCATATTTAACTGTCTTTACATCAAGGGGACATTGCAGAAGAAAGTGGTGGAGCAGGTGCAGGACAGAACAGGACACAGAAGTACAGGAAAATAAGCCTCTTAACCACCAATATAGTTTCAAACTACTATGAAATTAGACAAATGAGATGTTTATATTTAGGAATTACAACCCCGTAAAAGACAGCTCTCTTCCCTGCTTAAGATCAGAACTGGTTGAAGACTCTCCAAGACAATACAGAGGAAGAAATGAGCCTTGTGAAGAAGCCATGCTACTCAGCAGTGACACATCTATTAAGTATTCAGAAGCATCGTTTAAAGAAAAGTGTGCCTAAGGCATTAATCAAGAAATCTGAAAGAACAAACCTCTTACTCAGAAGTAGCCTTTCCAGTAACATCCTGTTTTCTATGACAACAAACTAAGTCAGAAAATTTGATTGAATAATACAGAGCTGATTCTTTTCCCTCTGCTTCATTTTTGCATCATTTCAGACTCAGTGATTGTCTATTGCAGTATAAAGTGGTGACTGCATATGACAGAATTACTCCAAGTTAACTGCTTCCACTGTTAATCATCACACACATTATTTGTAGAGTAAACTGCCTGGTTTAAGTTAACATGCTTTGCATCACATGTGCAGCATGGTAGAAACATGCACACAGCAACAAATGCATCTCTGCTAATGACTGGTAATTCGTTAAGCTGATGAATCCCTACAGCTTACAGTCATCTGTTCATAATCTTATCTTCATTCACAGATCATGACTGTCTTGCTTCATCTTCTTCACCATGAAAAAAAAAAATAATTAAAAGCCATTAAAACCTACTTATTTTAGTAACAAAAAAGCCCTCAAACCTCATCAGTCACAACTCCTTAAAATCAATAATCTGTAAGAAACAACCTATTAGCATACGAGTTTCTGCTGGTTTCAATTCCTTGCAGAAACATGTCATACACTCTTAAGAATCAAAAGTAATGGATCATTCCCTACTGCAGACCTATAATTTCTACCTACAGCATTAGATATTGTACCAGAATGCATATAAAACAAAATTACGGGGAATTCCACAAAAGAAATAAAAGAAAATGCAAATTCAATCTCTGATGCCTCATGACTTGCCATGGTTATAAGGAAACTAGTTTAATATATTTTCAATACTATGTATCCCTGACACATCGATTATAAACAGGATAAAGGGTTTTCCTTCAGGAGAGTTAGAAGACAGACAGAAGGACAGGAGTACTCATTTATTCCATTTAACAGCAAAAACACAGCAAAAACAAGAAAGCAAAGGAAGAAATAAAAGAAATGGCAGGCTAGTCATTCTGTGCTTCAGCTTGCACACCCTTCCAAGGTATACAAGAGGTAACCAGCAGATCTGTGTTTCCACAGAGCACAGAGGCTCTGGGTGAGATATAAGAGAGCCAGCATGTTAATTGTGATATTAAACACTTAAAAGATGGGTTCCAATTAGTTGCTAAGATTGCAGAGACTTGGCTACACCTTAAGGACGACAACAAACATTGTCTGGATGTATCGTAACCCTGTGAAAACCTTGCCCTACCTGCATCACCTAGGCAGTGATAAAGCTATTGGCCATGGTGCCAAGTTCTGAGAGACATTACTGAAGACAAGCTGCTTTTTGAGTCATTAACCAACTCACTATTTATCAAAAAATAACACAAACAAATGGCTGTCACAGCTGCCTACAGCTAGAGTAAAAACACACTCTGAAGGAAAACAAAAATAATAAAAATATAATAATAATATTAAAAAAAAAAAAATCAACATCTCCCCTCCCCCACAAACTGCACAGAATATAATTCGGTGTTAGCAAAGAGCAGTTAGTGAGAGGAATACTGTGAAAAATGCCATATCAGATGTCTTCCCTATCAAGTTGAAACATCTTAGACCCTAAAACTAGTTATGGGGCCCTCACCATCTGTATTAACCACTCTAACTCAGCTCTGAAGCTATTTTAAAGTAAAAATAGTCTCAGGCCTCAAGTAATGTTTGAATATTATTCTATAATGTCATCACACAGGTTTTGAAATGGACTTTGTTTACCTCATACCCATTAAGACATCACTCTCTTTGAACTAAATATTACCTTTCTTTCTACTCCCAAACAAAACACTGACACGTTAAAAGGTTGGTCAGTTGAGTGGGGGTGGCTGGCTGGTTGGTGTTTTGTTTGTCGGTTGGTTTTGTTTGAACAGTCTTACTTTCACAGGACTGGACAGCAACTTTGACCTCACTGCTGGTTTATGCCATTAGAATACAACAGAAGTAAATATTGCTATTATGTCAAAAGATCACATCCCATGGTCACTCACTGTCTCTCCCAGTCATTAGGGCTTCTGTCAGAAAATGGGAAATATCAGATAATGGAGCCATGGGGACAGCAATAAAAAGAAGAATTTGAATGTGTTTCCTGTTCTAAGCTGTCTGTACTTAGCAATTTTGTTCTCATTTCAGGCACAAACTGCCCACCTCTCTTAAACCTCAGAGTTAACTTTCAGTTATTCACAGGAACAAAGCCTCTTCACAACATTTCATTGTCTGTTCAACAGGTTCAGTTAAGCACTAAAACTTTGTACTTCAAACTAAACAGTGCACCATAGTATATGTTCCAGTTTGGTATAAATAAATAGGGCTTCTCTTATATAAAACATTCTAAAATTCTTAGCTGCTTTACAGCAGCCAGACCTAGAGAATGGATATGCTGTCTTTCGTTTAGTCTGATCTAGTCTTTACTAACAAGTGACCTGCACGGCTACTGTACAACTGCCGTTATGCTCTCTGATAAACACACAACATTCTTATTAATTGACAGGAAAAAATATTGATTACTCCCAGTATAAATTTAAATTAGACAAATTGTTACAGTAGAAAAATCTTCTTCAGGAGCAACAAACTTTATCCATTATTTTAATAACAGGTTATCAGTAAAAAAAAAATGCTGTATTTGACTTTCTGCTGCTAATTCTGGACTGGCAAATTTCCAGCCCATCTTTTTCCCTTATAGCCTCATGTTGTAGTGAAAGTAAAGTACTCATAATCTATTATAAAATTTACTTTGGAACTGAAGATTAAATACCTGAATTTGTAAATTTGACTTCATTTAACGTAGATAAACAAAAATGTCTGCTTAAAATCATACCATTAACAAATAGGGATTATTATCAGATGTTTTTAAGGATCTTCTTGACCTAAGATAAGGAAAGCTTCTTCCTGAAACACAGAAGACGAGAGCTTTCATAATCTTGCCATATATTCCCCTTAATAAAATGCATTTTATATAAAGTTAAGCAATGCCAAAATCTAACAGGATGTGTATTACAAATGCTTCACTGTATGTCAATTCATTAAACTTAACCATGACCACCATCTACTTGTAAAGTTCTCTAGTCAAGTTTTGATAATTTATTCCTGTCTCTTCAAAATTCCCCTTTTTTATGACCCTATGAAATTCTCATTTCATGAGTGAAATTTCTTTTAAAAATTTACATTTTATAAAATTTCCATTTTATAGTCAGTAAGATTTTCTGATATAGTTTGTGACAATAGTTATTGTGATCCTTTTCTCTAATAAAAAAATGAAGTGAAACCTACTCTTTGGTTTATATTTGGTGATTACCTTTTTGACAATTAATCTGCTAGCTGTAGAAGCAAAAATTAGTATTTTCTTTCTTCTGCAGAGCTGTATTAGCTACTTTGCAATCTCCATATGTTTGCATGTAAATATTCTTGAAGGTAAACTAAATCAACTAACACTGATGGTTACCTAGTTCTTTGCAAAACGTATTATGCACTTAGGATGAATTCAGTGTAATTCATCATCCTAGCCACACAATTAAATACTATAAGCTTCCTTAACCCTCAGCTCAGACTTTCCTAATCTCTAAAAGAAAGCAATGCCAGATGGCCAAGAACAACTAAGGATCAGAGGACCACAGAGAAATACCTGAAGCTCTTAGAGATATGCTGTAGAAAACACCTTCTATTTCAACTTACTGTTGTGCCCTGCTTAGATCAATTTGCCTTGCAGAACTCATATGCAATCCTTCCACAGAAACTAATATACATGCTACTAATTTTCAAAAGCTGTATTTTGTTGTCCTTAATCTAATTCACAGAAGTTGAATTCTTGCTGGGCAGAAACAATGCACCACCTCTTCATCATAGTAATCACAGCAACAATATGTTTGCTATATAACAACAGAGAGAACCTACCAACCACTGCACTTCTCCATCACCTTTGAACAAATACATGTGTACACGTGTGTATACATATAAATTAAAAATCATATATTGTATATTAAAATAATATGTATAATATATCAGATACATGTGTAATTGGTCTTAAATATATATAAGCTGACTACCAGGCTGAAAACGTAGTACAGCTCGCTGCCCCATAAGGGACAGATTAGGTCCCAGCCTTTTTCTCTGCATAACGGAAAAGGATTCTTCTTTTTCTATAGAAGAGCATCTTCTTTGGGCCAACACTAAGAATTGTTCACTACAATAATGCCCAGCTTTCTGGGATGCCAACGGATACCACCTACCTTTACTTTCAGAGAAGCATCTCAGAAACACCATTTTATTATGGCAGAACAACCATACTGCAGGCTCAGAACAATGTAGCTTTGTGGAAAGCAAGCTGGTCAGCCAGATTGCCTATTGCAGCTGCACAGCTGCGGGACTAGCGCCTGTTTAAAGAATCCTTGAAACAGTTTTTCCACCTTTGTTTCCAGTTGCGGACACCAGCTCCTGTATAAAACAACACACTTCTCGCCTTTAGCAGAAGGTAATAGTGTGGCAGTGGTCTCCTTGCCTCTTGAAGAGCAGGAGTCCCTTTCTGCTTTGAATTACCGTTTCAGAAAATGTCATGCTTAAAAAGAGCCTTCTCTTTTAAAAATTAAATCACTCTGCATTACAAACGATGTTACTGCTGCAGAGCAGGCCACACGTTTGTGGGTTTGGTCATGCATTTCTTAAAAATTCAGAAGAAAGCAATGAGAAGAGGCAAACCCGAGAATGGGAAAAAACGGTTAAGAGGAAATACAGGACTGAAATAGGAGGGAGTGTTCAGGACAGAGTAAGAGAAGAGGGCACTGGCAAGAGCTGCATGGGCACCCCAGGGCACGGCTAGCAGAAGACTTCAGGGCAGGAGTGGGAGATACTGCAAGTGCACAGTGTCAGCAAGGAGCACATACAGAGCCGAACATTCACAATGTGGTTTTAGTTCAACCGTAGCAGAACTAATGTAGATTACAGTTATGAAGCCAGAGGCGGCAAACTACAGAACACCTGCCTGTAAGCGTGCTTCAGTCTAGCTTGAGTTTCCAAGAGTAAAAAGAGGTGATAATGTGTATTCATTTGAATGACCCAAGAAAACAAAATAACCTGGTTTAAAAAATAGCAAGACTGCAGTGCTCTGTCAGAATGCATGGGAATACCAAAACTGGCTTACAAAACTGAGCATAAGCCAGCTAAAGTGAAGAAAGGTGGACTTCTAAACAATTTGAACATATCTGGTGGATCAAATTTCTGTTGAAAACTACTTTGAAAAGTACCTGACATCTTGCATTTTGGATTTTTCTGTAATCTCTCAGATTCACCATTCCAGAGTATCATTTTCACTCTGTATAGCCTGGTTCATATAAAAAGTGCATTTAGAATACTAGACAGAGATGTGGTGACAAAGGTTAATAACAGAAAGAAAAGTCGCATAAACCTCACAACAGAAGACATGGTGTGGAAGGTGCAAAGTGGATTAAGAGGTTAAGAGTTTGAGAAGCACTGGGCACTAGAGAACTGCTCCAGATGGCAGGCTAGTTTTAACCTAAGAAGCAATGTGCTTGTGTGAAGTCCAGTGGCAGCGGAGCAGTCAGAGATGAGCACACAGATAAGGTCTGAAGTATTTTTGCAAATCCAAGGAATGGAAAAACATACTCTGAAGGTTCGATGCATAGTCAAGAAAACTGCTGATTGGGAGGAAGAGAAAAGCAAGAAAGACATTGTCACTAAGAAGGTGAAGGGTAAGAGATACTTAATGACTGATCACAGAGGACATGAGTAATCAGAAAAAAGCTGTTCCAAAGCTAATCACAACATACAGCATAAGAAAAAAATACTTTCAAAACGTCAAAGTAATGCACCTATTTGATACAAATCCAGGGTGTTCAAAGTGAGTTCTTCTAGAAATAGTTACGGCAACTTTCTGGTACAGTAAAAAAAATAAAAAGGAAAAAAAATCACAAATGAGCTTCGATCAGATATTCTTCAGTGATCATTTCTACTTCTCTATTGAAGTAAGACACCTGAAAGTTCAGTGATAGTAGCATTTCAGTCTATTACTGAAAAAACTCACCATTTCACGAGTACTGAGTCTCCCATTAACTCATGCTCTTAAAGGTTATTTCAGTAAGTGGGTCAAGATAAACAAAGAAGCTGTTAGCAAGACTCCTAATTTGAACAGTGATCTCTCTGCGCCAGACGTAGATATCTGAACTAGACTGTTAATGCCCCTTTTTTCCCAAATAAATCCAGGGATGGCATTTTAATTTATATATGAAGCTTACTGCATATTTCTGGATCATGACCATGAATGATTTTGCCTAAATGCCCAAGCTCTGCAACAATCAGGAAAGCAGTGACCTTTGATTTCAAACTAAGCAAACCATTTCATACTGAGCAATATTCACGCATACTCAGTGTTTCAATTAGATTGCAGTTTCCTCAACAATATTATTCACTGAAGGATGCTCAGCTGCCAGATGACTTAACTTTTCCTCCCTCCCATATACATGACAATACTTTGTTCAAAGTAGCCATTATGCTTTTAACTTGCTTGCTGAGGCACTGTTACAACTCCTCATACCTTTTGGCTGATGGAGGAAAATCAATTTCAATCCCTCACAAGCAAGTGCAAGTCTCTAACTTCACACACCAATGTGGACAACTGCAGCTGAAACTGAACTCAGATTAATTCACCCTTCCAGTTATCTCACATTTATGCTGGTATCTTTAGAGTTTAGAACATATGTGCTTACATGTTTTGTTTGGTTTTGGGGGTTTTTTTTGTGGGTTTTTTGGGGGTTTGGTTTTGGTTTTTTAACTAGAGAAATGTGACAGAACTTCCTACAAATGCAAAAGCAATTTGTCAAATGATGTTTACAAAAAACAAATAAGATGTACGATGACAATGAGAATGTACTTAAAATTTAAATTAACCTGCAGCTTAATGCAACACAATGTATTACAACAGAATGCAAAAATCCTGCCACTGCAGGATCTCAATGCTACAATAATTGTGCTCTTCCTTAAAGAGGAACAATTCTGCCCTTTCTTAGATAATCTAGTTCAAAATACATTTTAGAACAGCAAGTTTGAGGAATTAGTAGCCAAACTAATAATAGATAGTAATAAATACATGAAAAACATGTACATTTTCCTAATAGACACAAGTTTAACACTGGAAATATTCAAAGCAGGTATGAGAGAAATGGAGTGGAGGGGGGGAGTTACAGTACTGCTTTGAAGATGCACTGTACACATAATGCAGCAGTACAGGACACACTAACAAATGAAGGGAACTGAAAAGGCAGTACTCACCCAAAATATTAAATTGAAAAGGAACATCATGTATTTCAAACAACACAGGCAGCCTCTTGCCATGTTGCACTTCTTAAATTCTAAAAGGAAAACAAAGGATAGATCCAGGTAAAAGACCACGTATTTGCTGCCTTTGGGTGCACTGTATTTGTCACTTTTTACGCCAGTTCCAATGCCGGTCCCAGTTCCGAGCCCAGTGTGGCTCTGTGTACGTGATCCAGTTGTACCATAGAAAGCTCCAGCAGTAAAACCTCGACCAAACTGCCTCCCTGAGGTAGAAGGTTTAGCAAAATCTGAGTCTTTGCTATCCAAAGATGGACTCCGGTGAATTGAAGAATCCTCACTACTTGACTTCTCCATGATCTCTCTTTTCACAGTTGTCAGATTTAATGTATAGCATCTCTCAGCATTAAATGCAGTGCCTCGCAAATGCCATAGTATGATAACAGCTCTCTGTGTTTTGCTTCTTTTTCTTCGTACATAAATCAGATAATCACTGCAGAATTTATTCACTGCATCATTGCTGGCTTTATTTTTTATAGCGATGTAGTCTGCACTCTGTCTATCTGTAGCATGGATTTATACATTAATATCCCATGCAAGAGCATACTCATGATTTATCTTGATGAATCAGTTATGCAGAACTTTGATTTTTATTCAAAAGAGCCATAAGCTCTTTCCACTCTTTATCTACAGCCCCCTAATCTATAGGCAGCAGATGGTCCTTGCATCCATTTCCAAAAAGCTTCTGCAGTACACCTGGGAGACTCCTCCAGCCAGAGCACTTTCCTTGCTCTCAGCTTCCCTCTCTGTGTCTGACTCTCTCTCACATGCTGCTTTTTTTCTTTCCACCCATTTGCAGTATCTCATTCAGTAACCAGCTATCAGACAGCACTGTGTTTCAGTGCTGTTGCCGTGAAATCATCAGCAACTGCAACCACTGGGCATTTCCCACAGAAATCCCTGACCTAAGTATCGAGTAATAAATCCACCCTCCTGCTCGCCCCTCCCCTTTGCTTTCCATTGGGCCAGTTAGCAGCAGCCTTCTCCTGCAGGGCACGCCTCCATGACATAATATCTTTAATAGGATTAGAATTACTCTTGACTATACAAGTGCACAACAGAAAATCTCTTTAAACGTCAAGTACTGTTTAGCTGTTTATGAGCAAGAAATGTGAGGTACTGATACTTCTTTAATCCAATAAAATACTGGAAAAGTGTGGATTAGATAGGCAGGTGCTAACCTCTCCCTGGCTCATTAAATTAACAGTGGCTTACATTTTTTTCTGGCTTAAACAAATGCTATGGGACAAGGAACTGCAATAGGTTAGCACCCAGGATACACTGAATAGGCACATGTCTCAGTTATACATGCACCTAATGTGACACCATCAAGTCTGATATAATTAACCACAACCAGAAAAGCAGAGCTGCTGTCTCTTATGGGATCGTTCATCAATTCTTAAAACTCTTGAAATATAAGGATATCTGAACCTGCAGCTATTCACACTCTATGTAACTAGCATATCAGAGGTCATTCCCATGTATGGCAATAAGCCAGCTTACATCGTAGATAGTCTGACCCAAACATGACATTTCTTTTCCAGATAGTAGCACAACGTGCTTGCCAGGACTCTGAAACAGAGAAGGTACAACTGTCCACATGTACCTGTGCATATGTGTGCAAGTGCCTATAAGGAAGGAAAAGAAATACTTTTCATGCCTGGTGCTTCCAAATTCATCATTTTGTCATAAGCATAAAAGTTGCACACTGATGGTGCAGCGATACAGCAGCTTTAAAATGCAGGTTGTTCTATTCTTTTTGTAGATTAAAAAAACATATTAGGAGACAACTATGAAAGAAGTACAGCTATCAGGAAAAGCAAAACTTATGCACAATTTTCAACTGACCCTTTCACATGCACATTATAATGCATTGCTGATTATCAGGTACCTTTCAGAAAGGATAATATAACATTTATTTATTCTTAGGTATCTATGTCCAAAAGCCCCTTAAAATTCTGTAATTTTTATGTAACAACATTAGAATCAACATCTTAAAGCAGTGCTGTACCTTTCTTGACAGGTTTTTTTCCCTGAGAAAAGATCCCTCCATCATAAAGTCCTTCCCGCCACGAAATACCCAATATTCGTACACGTCGCATATTTCTCTCTTCTCTTCTACTCTAGAATAATATTTTAACAGTAGGCAGGCCCAAGTCTGTATCAACAGCGTTTGTTCACTTTGCTTTTCAAAAGTAATTTCAGAACTGCCTGCACCAAATGTGCCCATCAGACAGGCAGCTGCAAGACGACCACTCAGCAGTGCGTATGACAGCAGTAGTAAAGGCTACACACAAAATACACAAGAAAGAAAAATTAGCAGTGAACAAAGTAGAGTGAGGCATTTCTATACAAATCTATGGTGCACAAACTCCAATGTAAGCAATCAACAAGAACCAACTTTCTCGGAAAGAAAACTGGAAGAGACTTGTAGGCCACAGCCAGGCACCTGCCTCGGACACTGGAGCATGCAGGGTACTCAAACACAAGGCAAATGCCCACATACAGTTTTAGAAGTCTGAAAAAACTCTTCTGTTTGAAATTCACTTACTGGCAGAGTAAAGTTGTGCCACTGCAACCCTACACTGTAGTTAAATACTTCAGTGGTTTTTACTTGTCAAAGCTTACAAAATTGAGCTCTCTGACAAATAATTATGAGAATGTTCAAGCATTTGAAAGCATTTTTCCCTGCTGCAACAATGGGTTTACCATAAGGTTTACTCGGATGTAGAATAGCTGCAGCAAATTTAAAAAAAAAAAAAAGAAAAAAGCTGTGCACTTGTGAAAACTAATGCAATATAAATATCTGCCTTACTTTCCCTTATGAAGTTTCATGATAATAATGATTAACCTGCCCTTCTTAAGGATAAAAACCTGAAATAGAATCATAGAATAGTTAGGGTTGGAAAGGACCTTAAGATCATCTACTTCCAACCCCCCTGCCATGGGCAGGGACACTTCCCACCAGACCATGCCACCCAAGGCTATGTCCAACCTGGTCTTGAACACCGCCAGCGATGGAGCATTCACAACTTCTTTGGGCAACCCATTCCAGTGCCTCACCACCCTCACAGTAAAGAACTTCTTCCTTGTATCTAACCTAAACTTCCCCTGTTTAAGTTTAAACCCATTTCCCCTGATATATATTATTTTGGAATAAATAAAAGGTCTCCACAAATTCAGAATTTGTAAAGAGTGTGAACATTTCTATAGGTGGTTAAAAAAAAAAAAGTCAACACAACTGTTCCCTGTCCTTCCAAGCTTTATTTTTCAAATTTTCATTCACAGACTAATGAAGTTTTTTCCAGCTTTCCATTTTTGCCTTCACATACTACAAAAGATTAGTTTTCTTTGCCATTGCCTGTAATGTATCTTCATTAATAGTTCCCCATGACTCGTCTACATCATAGTTTATACTTCAGACTAACCAACCAGACACAAAAGCTGAAGCATGAAGCCAATAGCCAGCTTCAAAATACAAGCCTGAGTATTAAGAAGTAGGGCAAACACACTTCCAGATCAGGGTCCCCTCTCACTGTGCACAGAGGAAACATATGAGCCTCTTTCAGTTATGTTGTTGCCACCAGGGAGACTTTACAAGCTTGGGTAACCTTCCACCACTTGAATCTGCAGACACGGAGCAACTTTTACAGATTTAATGTCATTTCCTCCTGCTGGAACTCTAACTCAGTATTTATATAGCTCAGTTTATAAATCACACAGAACTAATTATTTGTTGAAAATAATAAGCAGTGAAAAAGCTGTATCCAGTTCATCCAGCTGTATTTTGACTAGCCATTGCACTTAACCCTACCTCTGATCAAGACTTCAGTGGTATGTGATGCTACAAGGCCATTCAAGAGCACCTTACAGTGGTCCCACTTGACAGTGTAACCTTGGCACAAGAACAGAAGCGTTTTGCTTCACTACAGATCTCACCTGTTAAGTAATTAGGGTATGAAAAACATTCAAAAGCTCACTCTGTGCTTCATTAATCTTTGATTACTGGATCACAGAATTTTGCATCTGAAAGACATTGCACCTGAAAGGCTCAGCTAAGTATTAAGGGCAAGAATTTAGGGCACTTTCAGATACTAGGTATGAAAATGGATGTCACAATGGGTGAAACAGAAAAATGGAAAAGAAGGGTATTAGTAATAAGGCCCAAACATATAAGGCTGGTTCTCCTACCAGAACTGATTTCCTTGGTTCCCTTCTGGGAACAGTACACCATAGCCCTCAAAACAGACAGCCAACAACTTCATTTTTCATTGGAAGTCACAAAAATTTAACACTTTTCTTAGCCCTCAGTTTTATCTCAGCAGATCTTCAGTGCCAGTTATGCCCAGCTACAGTGCTCCTGAACTCCTCTGCTTGTTTCCCTGTTCAGCTGGTTTTGCACAACTGGCCTATGGCACCATGCTGCAAAACAGAGCAAAATGTGACCAAGTTTATACACGCGTTTATAATCATGTATTTATACAGACATAATACAGATATAAAATGTATTTCAGCAGTGTATAAAAATTATACTTATTTTGCCCTTGTAAACGTTCCAAACCACTTTACAAGACATTCCTTCTAAATCACCTTGCTGATCCAGTGAGAGGGAGAAGGACTACAGCATGCAAGAACAGGAAGAAACACTGAAGGCTGAGCAAAAATATCTTGGGCTTTTTTATGTTCCCCTATGATTCCTGACCATGAAATATGAAACTCTAAGAGTTTTTTTAAAAAGTAAAAAAAAAAAAATCCAATCAGTACAATATACGAGCCATTTTACAACTTATATATTTTACCATGCAATTTCTATTATGTAGGATAGTGCTACTGTTACCATTTTAAGTACGGGGAACTTGAGGACCGAGACATTTGCTGAGGATGAGTATGAATTGCTAGCAGAGAAGCAAACCAAATCTGTGCCTCACATAGCTTCAGCTATATACTAGGTGAGGCCATTCTCAAATTAATTGCTTTCCGAAATCATGAGTTTTAGTAACCCTGCCACATGAGTTCAGAACAATACTGAGCCCTGGAGAGAGCCAAACAAATGGATACACTATCAACTATTCAACAGACATGGTTCTTAAACTCATTCTTTTCTTTTGAATGATATTAACTAAGAACTCAATTATACAAACCTTCCTCAGGGTACACTAATCAGACAAAGAGCCCAGACTGCTAAGTATAAAGTCAGTGACTGTATCTTTCCAGTCACTGCTCCAAAACCTGGAAGGCCATGAGAAGAAGCTATGGAACAAGAGTTGCAAAGAATAGCTTTAACTCTGGCACACAGTTGTACACACATGAAAACTCAGATTTAAAAAAAACCCCACAGAACTGGTTTTTGAATATCTTAAAGGGAAAAGAATGTCCAAAAAAATTGAACTGAAATTAATATCACATAAGCGATGAAACCATAGAGTTCTCAGACTTTCGTGCTCCTGGTTCTGCAACGAAGAGCTTACACTCCAGCAAGTCAAAATACCTGGAGTTCCCAGGGCTCCCGAGGTTCCAGGATTTGTAACCAAAAATCTGGGTGCTCTTAAGGTTCTAACTCACATGGGGCCTCCCAGACTCCCACCTTGCATCTTGCAAATCCAAAGCATTCCACCCATCACGGGATTAGACAGAAACAAGATAGGTTTCATGGACAACTTTGTATGGTAGATGATTTTTTCAGAACCAAATATCCCAAGCTGTATTTTACCTCTGACACACTCAATTTGCAACGGGAAAAGTCTTCCATTAGAAACAGACAGAGCTACTGTAACTTCAGTTTTGGAGTCTCCAATCACTGATCATAACTTCCTGCATCATTTAAAGCATATATGAATACCTTGCTCGTTATAAATGCTAGAAAGAATCATAGTTGTTTAAATAAGAGAAAAATAAGTAGTTTTCCTACTAGTGTGAATAACAGCCATTTCTAATACCTTGAGAAAATCACCATTTGCTTGAGCACTTGATGGACATAGATGATGGAGGGGGAGAATTGATTCATTAAGAAACAGACTTACTGCTGGTGCCTGAGATCTGACTAGCATTCTCTTCTAATGTTTTGTGAGAGAAGACAGAGACTAGCTCATGCCCTTCTCTCTTCACCATGTAGTAGGCCTAAGAGCATCCAGTGGGAATCATCTGACCCTCATTTCCACCTGCAGAAGAAAGCCACCTCCAGACACCACGTAAATGGACCTTGGTCAGGTGAATGTGCATATAACATAAGTTGGAAGACAAAAAGAGACACTCCGATAGGTCTTGGGGCCTGAACTCCACATTCTGGGACTCTACCTAGCATTGGTAGGACTGAAGAAACTGAGGCCTGGCAGAGAGACAGGACTGGGACAGCACTCCAGGATGCAGGAAACGTGATGGAGTACTCCAGAGATGTATGGGGTAAGGATCAGCTCTTACAGACATGGGAATTGAGTGTCTAGCCACCTCAACCCAATACCCACCCTCACCAATCCTGAATTCTCACAGAAAAGTTATCTTTCTTGAATCAGTTACTGGAAAAGGAATGAATTAATCTGTTTCCTCTGACACAATGATGCTAGTCTATCAGGTCACAGTAATCTCTGATGGGTAATGCTCCTTGACCTTCCAAGGCAAAGAGGTTAAAAAAAAGAGGTAAAATCTCTTCTAATAACCTCAATTCTTACTAATTTATACTTACATGTACCAATAAGAACAGTTTATCCTTCCAATACGGGTCCTCACTGAATGGATTATCAAGAAAAAAAGATTCTGTTTTATATAAGACTTCCCAATGCAGAAGTCATTTAGTTCCTGGGATTTCCATTAAAAATCATTTGCAGTGCCTGTGTGGCTGAGACTTCTCATTTAGGATTACACACTACAGACAGAATGAGATTCTGTCTCGGAATTGTACAAAGGAATTAGTTATAAACTATGTCAGGGACCTTAACCCACTGTAATCAAATGCTGACGATTACATGATATGCTAATGCACAAGAGACATGGAAGATGAGGGTCAAAGTGCAGTATGGGGTCCTAAAGCTAAGAAATTGTGATTATATCACACCTTCCTACCAGTTGCCCTTCAGCGGGCTTAAGACTGAACAGAAAGAATGCCTAAGTTCCCAAAGCAATAGAAAAATGTAGCTTTAGAAAAAAGAGAAATCCTATGATATTTTCAACCTTAAGAACTAAAATCCAGAAACCTGACAAGCCCTAGAAGTCAGAGATGTTTTGTGCTTGGCATTGTATATACGGAGATCAAGTCAACCCACACAACAGACTACAGGGAGAAAACGACATCAATAGCTGGCTTAGAACAGAATAGCTATATCGGACATTTTTTAAAAGTCCAGGAAGTACCTCACCCTTTCTCCCACTAGCAGGTGGGAGAAAATAAAAAAGATGAGGGGCAAGAGAACAGCATGTGCCCGAACAGATGTTTCTATCAATACCTTACCTTGATGAAAGTGAAGTCATTCAGATTCATCAGACCTTTCTTCTTCCTTCCTATTCTGTTTTTCTATTTCAGATCCAAAATATAGTCACTGAAAAGTTCAACATTTCAGAGCCTAACAGGAAAACCCTTGTAGTTTCAATTTGTACCTGTAGAAGGAAAGGGAGTTTTCTCACTACAGCAGCATGAGGTCAGCACTGGTTACCTGCAAAATTGTTGAGAAGCCCATAGAATCATAGAAGAGTGAGGGTTGGAAAGGATCATCTAGTTCCAACCCCCCTGCCAGGGGCAGTAACACCTCACACTAAACCATACCACTCAAGGCTCTGTCCAACCTGGCCTTGAACACTGCCAGCGATGGAGCGTTCACAACTTCCCTGTTACCTCACCACCCTCACAGTAAAGAATTTCTTCCTCATATCCAATCTAAACTTCCCCTGTTTAAGTTTGAACCCGTTAC
>JAOEHY010010626.1:0-32249 GCA_025447955.1 Psilopsiagon aurifrons | reverse complement strand
CCCTAATGAAGAGTCCCTCCCCAGCATCCCTATAGGCCCCCTTCAGATACTGGAAAGCTGCTATGAGGTCTCCATGCTGCCTTCTCTTCTCCAGGCTGAACAGCCCCAACTTTCTCATCCTATATTGCATTGAAGGCTTTTTTGTTTTGTTCCCCAAGTAAAATGATAGGGCAAGAGAAAATAGCTTCAAATTGTGCCAAGGGAGGTTGTCAAGCGTTTGAACAGGCTGCCCAGGGACACGGTGGAGTCACCAGCCCTGGAGATATTTAAAAGATGTGTAGATGTGGCACTGAGGGACAGGGTTTGGTGGCGGCCTTGGCTTTGCTAGTTTAAAAGTTGGACTTGATGATTTTAAAGACCTTTTCTAACCTAAATGATTCTGTGATTTTATGACCATTAGGATCTACTGTTACAGAGTTTTACTAAAATTATGCTTAGTTGTAATTGATACTGTGTTATCATATTCTCCTCTATGTGAGAATTAATGAATGTCCTAGATTAAGCAGAGAAACAAACTTGCAGGTGAATGCATGCTTGTTTAGTCTGTTTTTTCACAGGGAAGCATTTATCATGCTATGGACTATTTTAAGACAAAAAGGGTGATATTTTTGAAGATTTTTGCCAAGATTATCATTATAGTTTAGTTTTTGTTTGAGACAAAAATGGGAAGGGGTCCAGTAGGTAAAAAATTATAGGGTTCTATTTTATTTACTTAACTTTTAAAAGTAATCATTTAAGGATGCATGTTTTCCAGTAGTTCGTAGGCACACAAACCTGGGAAGGCCAGAGCGTAGGTGCAGCTCACTGAACTGTATGCTGCTTTCCTTAAGTAACCCATTATACAGAAAAATAAATATCTTGTGACAGATTGTTTGACAGCTAAAAAAGATTTAATTTTTTTGAATGCATTTGTCTGAAAGGCAAAAATGTTAGATAGATGTTAATTTAGCAGATGTCTAGTTTTGCATCATCAGCCTGAAACAGGCAATTTCTAGCAAGTCTCCTTGCTGTATCACAACATGAAATCCTATGAATTCCATACGGATATGCCTTTCATAAACTTCAAATGAGCCATTCTCATTCAAAGGGAAGTAAAATTGTTGTGAGAAGATGGTACCACCTGGTCATACTTCTGATAAGCAAGTAAACACATCCAGGAAAAATAAAACTGATACATTATCATTAACATTACTGTCTGGAATAAGAGAACATTATTTGAGACTCTAAGTTAAAAGCATTAATTTACATGAGAAATAAATTAGATACTCTAAACACCACGCAGATTCTTGCAGGTTTCATTATCATACAGCTAAGTGTGGACCTAGGACTTTTTTTAAAATTGTTTTGCCTATCTTAAATGAAAGTCTTTGTATGTTGAGTATATTGCCACACTCCACACGTATTTCTGCAAAAGTTTGATTCTGGTTTTGTACTGGTTGTAGAAGAAACTGGAATAACTAGAGCTTAACTAAAGCTGGCACAGTTACCTCCAGCCCTTGGAAGCTTTGGGATCCAACCATCACCATCAAAACCATTTTTATGGTTTCAAGACTTCAGTGGGTTATACTGCACAAAAAGCTGAAGGCAGTGAATTTTTTTTTTTCCTAAAAGCAGTGCAACACAGTTGGCTGTATACATTTTACATCTCACAAGTGGCAAAAACCGTTCTGTGCATTTTCATGTGGAATTTGCATAGAGTATTAATGTTCCCATTTTACAGAAGAGGAAACAGGAAATCAAGACATTAAATTACATGGGAGATCAGGAACTACTTACTACTGATTTAGAAAAGATCCTAACTGACAACTCTGAAAATCTGCTGCTGAAATATGATGCGTGTTTGCTAATGCTAACTGATGTCTAAATAATGAGGATCAAGGATATTTACCTACTTAATAGGAATATTATAAGAAAAATCTAATTCATGAAAGGGTATTTAAAATTATAGTCACTGTTTTATATGCTTATATAAATCTCATTTATCTGTTCTAGTTGTGCTCTATCTATTGTGGGAAGCCAATGAATTTGTGAAATTGAATCCAGACTTAAAAACTGCAGATCTGAAAATGAAAAAGATGCTTCCCCAGCAACAGTATTCAGCTGCTCCAGATTCTTTATCAAGTTTGCCACCTTTTACTAAGCAGACACCTGTTATTTCATGACCCTGGCTCAGTTTTATTTCTCTTTCAAAGAAACATGAGGGTTGGATCTTTTCAGTTTTCTGTCAACTGGGAATATGTCCCAATTTTTGGTTCAAAATTAATATGGCAACACATAATTTTACAAGCTGAATACTATTAATGATAACTCAAAAAATTCTAGGAGATATAATATTAAAATCATAGAATCTTAGAATCATGAAATCATAGAATAGTTGGGGTTGGAAAGGACCTGAAGATCATCCAGTTCCAATCCTCCTGCCATGGGCAGGAACACCTCACACTAGACTGTGTTACCCAAGGCTCTGTCCAGCCTGGCCTTCAATACTGCCAGGGATGGAATATTTACCACTTCTCTGGGTGACCTGCTCCAGTGCCTCACCATCCTCACAGTAAAGAACTTCTCACTTACTTATAACTAACCTGAACTTCCCCCATTTTAGTTTGAACCCATTACCTACCCTTGTCCTATTACTACAGTCCCTAATGAAGAGTCCCTCTCCAGCATCCTTGTAGGCCCCCTTCAGTTTATTTCTAAGATTTTTTTCTTTTTTTAACAGAAATAGAGTAAAAAAAATTTAAGTACATTTGGATTAATCAGAATCAACTTTCTCAAGAATCAAAACTGAATAGCCAAGTTAAAGGAATGAAAGTTTCTTTACCTGGTGAAGCCACACCCCAAAGTGACTGTAAAAAGGTTTTGAAATGTATGGAAATGCTTTTATAAAGTCACTTTTAACAACAGAGAAAGGCTAAAATCCACCAGGAGACTATGAACTTTTAAAAAATAGGAAATATAGTAAAACCCCAAAATGATTTTGCCTACATATCTTAAATATGTCACTACATCAAACACTACCTATATTTATATATTTAATATAGAATAGGAAGGAGAAAAATTACATAAAACGTGGAGATGAAGTTTTCCCACAAGTAGTAAATCAACATGAGATATCAAGAATCTGCTTATAATTCATATTTATGATCTGGTCATTGTTGCTTTTATATACACATCTTTGATTCCTGCCCTTGCTAATCAGGCTGTGTAGAAATGCCATTAACTGTGCGAAAGAGATGTCAGACACCTGCAAAGCCGTAAGCTGATGTTTACAATCTTAATGGAAATCTTCTTACAAATACTGCAAAACGTTACTAATGAAGGTATTCTTTACTATTATTTTTGGCTTGACTAGTATAATGATTCAACAACTCTATTTTCATCTTGCTTATTATTCTGCTACGTAAAAGCAGTACAGAACAATAAATCTTCATATATGTAGCACATCTCATGCTGATCACAAAACCAAAATTGTGTCTAAATTAAAACAGCCTCCCCTTGCACCAGGATTGACACAAACTAAAAGATGGCTTATGGGAATGGATCTATTGAAAGTAGTTATAGAGATCCTTTGAAGAGAAGATAACAGCAGTGTCTCAGTATCCTGATTACCCAGGGTGTGGGGGGGTGGTTGCTCTTGCATTTTCATTGACATGTCAATTACTTGTAAGGGGAGCAGGAATAAAGCCTAAGGGTGCTGAGTTATAAATTAGGAAACTCAAGTTGGCAGAGAGATTAGCTCAGTCTTTGAAGAAAGAAGGAAGACAGTCCTATAGAATACCCGCTATCAACTGATTCTTCTTCCACCTCTGAGTGGAAGATAGACATTGTCCACAAGTATGACAAAATTCTTGTCCTGACAAACATGCCCTGCTCTGAGGAACATGAGGAATTCCAGAGAAATAAGACTTCCCCCAAGCCGAAACAAACATGAAAATGAAAACCACAGCCAAACAAAGCAATTATTATTCAACATAAGAAAACTCTCCTGTGTTGAATTTTTCCGCACATCTACTGAATTTAAACTGACCATGCTTATATTAAAAAAAAAAAAAAGTTCAAAATACTAATATGCATTATGTATTCTAGCTGTTGAGTAGCAATTCCTGACCAACTACAGCCTTCAACTCAGGGAAAAGCCCGTAAAGCAAAATTGTTTACCTAAAACCAGCAGCATACACTTTTTTAGTAAGGTTCAGAAACTCTTATTTCTTGTACAGAGAATGCAGTAGGAAGACAAGAGACTAAAGAAACAAACTGGAGTCTGGAAAAGTAGCCTGTATTCTCAAATTTGCTTCAAGTCATTTCCCTCCCTCTTCCTCATCTGTAAATGGAGATAATGACACTAACCTTTTCTATAGAAACGCTTTGCAACTGACTGATTACAAGCTGCATGCAATAGTTAAGTATCATTATTGTAAACAGTGGTTGAAATTAGAAGAGTCAAAATATGTGGAAAACTGCTATTAGGGAAACTATTTGCACAGCATTTTGATGATGAAAAAGATGTGCTGATATGCCCTCTCAAATTCTAAGGAACATCAGCAGAGCACACCAGTGTAAATCAGTCCATCTCCAATAATGCTGTTAAGCCATGCATGGAAGCCTCCCTAAAACACACTCATTTTCATGGATTCAATGCAGAGAAATACCATTTCCTAAATACACTGCATCTTCCAGAGGTCTCCTTCTAAACTTTTTTTTTCCAATATTTGTATTAAGCCCTCACTCAGTCTTTATAATCTAAGTACCATTCACACTTGTATTTTCATTCACATGTTTAAAAATTCCAGAGCTGTACTCAGTGACCCACAGTTTCAGGATCTGCAGTGGTTTTAAGGAGAGGCTAATACAAAAAACAACATTAAAGAAAAAAAGCTGAAATTAAGAGTTCACTGGGGCTGAAGACAGGGAGTAAATATTTTCCCCAGCAATGTAGTTTTTAAAGAGCTGGCACATGATCAAAATGGTGATTAGCATTTCTGTTAGATGGTAGGTATTGTTGATGGCTTTATTAATAAATGGCATATAGGTGTAAACCACAGAAAACTAAGTATATCCAGCCTTTATGCTATTTATTTTCATCTGTTTTCTATTCAACTCCTTCAACAAAAGTGACTACTCAATTTCTCTAATATTTAGGAACCGGATTATGGATAGTTATGACAAGTTGATATTGACGAAATAGTGCATCATTTGGGGGAAACATTCTGGTGAGGACAGTTGAAACTTCAGTAGAAGCCATTTCCACTGAAATGGAAAACAATTTAGCCGAGATCACAGATGAATTGTTTTTTTCTCTATCAATCTAAAAGCTACATTTTGAACCCACATTAGCTTTAAAATTGAACTGATAGTAAAAAGTTATTGAAAAATGTTTATGAATATGAATTAGAAAGGCAACTGGATTCAATAGAGGCATTTCGTTTTCAGAAAGTTGAGCACAAAGGGCTGCATTATCAAACTCAATGGAACCAAAGAAGGACTAATTCAGTCCTCCAGCACTTTTTAATATTTTGTTGCATATCTAAACACTATACAAGCATATTGTCATTAACATTATTTTCATACCTTTCCTACGGTATGTTTATATTCAAAATCGTGTTCTTGCTCATATTATTTTAGAGTGAACTTAGAAGTGTTGCCAAGACAAGGGATGAAAACCAGGAATGAAAAAATAGCTGGTTTCATTTCCTTCTTCATATTTGTAATTTTGAAGCTGACAGAAGAGCAACACTATATACTGAGCACTGTGTTTCTAGCTAAAATGCATTTATCTGTTCAGTGACAAAATTACTAGTAAGGTAGATTTTCTTTATATGGAATTCATGTCTTATAAAAGAAAAATGCAAAATAAAACTCACATAACTTAATAATTAACTATCAGAACAAGAAACTTATCAACATAACATACTTGAACTACGAAACTTCAGAATGGTAGAATTCCTGCAGCATTTTGATTATCCTGCCTTTGGCTGTATTATGTGTTCAACTGATTTAGGGTGTATATAGTTACCTATTTTGTAAATAGGAGCATTACTGCTAGTTTTTCACCTGGAAAGTAAAAACAAATTAATATTATACTTTGTTCTGTCTTGTGAATTCCACAGCATCAGGAGAAGTTTCAGAACACCTCCATCTTAAGTTTGCTTGATTGTGCCTCACTCTTTATCAATGCAGTCATTTTCCCACCCCCCAATTATTGGAGCTTAATTTTGCTTTTTATTTTAATTCACGCAGTTCAGAGAAATAGAAAAGTTAAAGTTACTGTACCTTAACAAATGTACCTAAAGTGGCACTATTTTTGCATGCATGAAAGCTCAAAGCCTCAACAACTCCCAAGAGCGATTACTCTTCTAACACTAATTAGATATTTGCTAATTAGTGTCTGATGTGTGAAATGAAAAACATTTTGAAGCTGAAATGGATAGGGTCTATAAAGATAGCAGCAGTATCCCAATTCCCTTTTTTCTGTTATCATATTTCATAAATATTAATAAGATCACATGATACTACCCCTTCTACAAAATTATCTTTCTAAAAGAAGCCTATTGTTTGGTATAATAGGGCTGTGTCAATATTTTGCATTTAGTGTAAAGCACTCAATGGAGGGAAGTGTTTTCTCTCAGTGTTAAAGAGATGTCACATTCCATGCATCATTTTTATGCTGCATTAACTGGTCTCTCTTTTTAATAGTTTATCTTTATTGCACTGAAAGGAAGAATGCAAAACAGTATTGAATTATCCTTTACATTTCTGAATAATCTTGCTACATTTATCTCATTTCATATGTATCTGGAATAAAATATAAATGATGAAATAGCATTTTTTCTGAAGCAGAATCTGGGAACACCAAATTAGTGTCTCTGCTGCTCATTTCCAGGAAAAGTTTTGGAATGTTACAATAGGTAAAATGTGATAGTGTCTTGAAAAGAGACTTATAAGTTTATACTAGAGATGTTTGAACTATATCTATCTTTGATCACACATAGAAAATTTTCCAAACTGCCAGCGAGAGTCACCAGTGTCATTTAATGATAGAAAACTGTTTATCTATCAGAATATTAACAGTTAGATCCAAGCACGAGTTTCAAAGAAAAAAAAATCATTAAGGTGACACAGGTGAGTGACTTCAGGTGAGGAAGTGAATTCCAAGCAGGGATACTGAAGTGCAGTTTTAGTGTAACTGCTCACCTGTAAATACTGCCCATATCACAAATGATTCCTAATCACAGGATTGATACCAAAATATTAAATGGTAGCTAAGCCTGAATTGACAAAGATGGCATTGAAACATTATAATGACTAGATTATCATTTTCCTCAGGCTGACATTTTGTGATTATAATAATACCGATCAAGATGATTAAAACGATAATAAAAGGCAAGTTCTAAGAACCAGAATAAAACAGAGACAGGCAAGATAATATATGGCAAGTGAAGCTACAATTTTGCACTACACTTTTTCAATGAAATTTCTTCATTTCAGCCTAAAGTTAGGCAGTTCCTTAGTCCCAAAGGGATTTCTGAAATAGATACCGCCTTTCCTACCAATACAATGTTCTTTTCATTTTTCACATAATCAACAGAAGAATAAGTTCTTTAGTACTTATTTATCCTGAGACAGTAATTTATAGTTCACATTAGTCTGATACCTTTATCTAACTTTCATAATTAAGGCATCACAATATTATTCACATTGATATTCAGGGACAAATTCTGATTTCACTTGTATTTGTTTGCTTACCAATGCAAACATATTAATGGCAACAATAGCTATGG
Organism: Psilopsiagon aurifrons; assembly: GCA_025447955.1. Taxonomy (NCBI): domain Eukaryota; kingdom Metazoa; phylum Chordata; class Aves; order Psittaciformes; family Psittacidae; genus Psilopsiagon; species Psilopsiagon aurifrons. The sequence continues at coordinate 24,471 of JAOEHY010010626.1, read as the reverse complement.
CCTCTACCTTTACTTACTGCTCTTTCCTTATCAAATATTATGGGTTATCTTCTAGAACACACTGAAACAGTTTGCCATTTACAGCCCCAAAGATCACTTCCGTAACAGACAGTGATAGAAATGCGAAGGAAATAATCCAGTAATGATTAAACCTATATACAAGTAGCCCAGTGAGTTGGAGAGGAGTCCCAGAATGAAGATGGCTGCTTTCTCTGTGATTACACAGATAAGCAAGAAGCAATTGAGACAGATGTATGTGACGTGGTACAGTGCATCCATAGACTTTTGTTTTTCTTTGCATTTTGGTACACCAAACTCAAGAGTTTCAAAGTTCCTATTAATACTCCCTTATGCATAGCAAACCTTCCTCAGCTTTGCCTTAGGAATCACTCCTCTTTCAAGTCACCAAAGACAACTTCACTGTAGTGAAGGGCACCGTCTCTCTCCTTTGCTAACACAATGCCCATGAGTTACTTTACTTCTAGATTCAAGATTTATTTGGCTGGGGAGGACAGGGTTTGCACTCTCAGCTGCCAATTCACATGAGCTAAAATGCTTGCAAATAATTGTTACATTTATGAGTTCTGAACATGTTAATCTAGTTGTGCTCTGCTGGTGTTGTGAAGGACTGAAAAAGCCACTTCTTGTTTGCTTCTTTGATTTGCAAAATAAATGCCTGTTTAGAGCCAAATGTCTTGCAAATACACTATATACAGTGCATCTATTGAAAAAAGGCAAGAGAATTTAGGTACTTGGACAAAGGTTTAAATTGTTGGGGTAAAAAGAGTGTAACAGCCACTCAGCTTTAACAAGTTGTCGTGTTCAGGGAAGTAGAAACTGATGCTAAGCACATATAAACCCAGTTTTTCACTGCTCTAGATACAATGAGAATATCTTTTCAACAAAGTACAGAAACTGATTTGGCTCAAACACATCACTTCCAAACCTGAAAGGAATCACTGGGCATTTTGAAGTGTTACAAGAAGTCTGTGCTAGCATATTTTTGATGAAAGTTTTGCCAATAGATTTAGAGTTCAGTTAGGTTATGCAGCTGCCTCACTCAGAAGTGAAGTTGAGAAAGGGTGCAATCTGAGGCAAGCACAAGTTGCTATTTCTTGTAGAAATCATTATGATCCTAAAGAGATTGATCATATGCTCACTGCTAAAATTTACCCACTGTATCATCAGTAAAGTAGTAGCAATGCTGTCATGAAGCAGTCTGTAAGAAACATTTTTACCAGGGATGATCAAGGGACAAACCAGATTTCCCTTCAAGCTACTTTTACTTATGTAAAAATAGCAGAAGTCTTGGAAGGGCAGGAATGTATCTATTTTCGGAGCACAAATAGCTCAAGCAGCAAGCTCTATTTTTTTTAATAGGTAAGTTCAAAGAAAACCTACATCATTGATGTGTAGAATACTAATAATCTACACCTTTGTGTTCTTCTGGTTTTCATCAGTCTTACAACCCGTTAAAGATACTTCATTAATATATTAAAAATGTCTAATATTCAATATCTAATTTTAATTTTAACTGCTTTTTTGACACAGTGCAGATGTATGGGATTGCAGTGTAGGGCTAATCAACTTCACTGTATGGCTTTAAAAAGCATCCACTAATTAAAACAAATCTTTGCTAACACTTGTTTTGTGAGCCATCACCTTTATGCTGAGGAAAAGGCTTGTCTAGTAACTCACAGCAGCTCACCATTTTGTCTATGCTATTTTTGCCATTTCCTTGCAGAACACAAAATTAACTGAATCTCTAGAAAGGCCAATTTTTTATGGTTCACTTATCTGGCAGGGAAGTTTTTCCTAAAATACCCTGGAGGAAATCACAGCAGAACAGAAGTCCAGACTTCACTTAAAGAAAAAACAGTTTTTTAGAACTGTTTCTGTTATGACCAAACATTTATTCATTTTAATGCCTGAAGAAAGAGTAATAGCCTAAGTTTTAAGATAATGAAACTCACTTTCTATGAAAATGAAATGGTGCTATATTGTGTAATAAATGATTGTTTCCACATTTCTGTTTCACTAACTGAAATTTGACTTTCATTGGCAAAGTTTAATTATTGAACTTTTTAAAGAAAAAATGGTGAAGAATTTGTCAGAAGACTGAGTTTATACAGCTGTCAAGGGGTAACAGCAACACATTCTTAGTTGGTATTAAAAGTATTTAATAGCCTTGGATTCATGGAGCTGCAGATCCTTCTACACCTACGTGGAAGCCTGAAAACACAATTGCATTTGCATTGCTCTCCTAATGTTTCCTGGCACATGGAGCCTGCTATTTTTTATTAAGAGAATTTTGGTCTTTCACACAATTCTACTGTACTTTGGAAAAGGTCAAATTTCTACATTCTCATTTGTTTTTCCAAATATTTTCAAGTGCATGGACTTTTAATCCAAGAATGAAAGTCTTGCATGGCGGAAACTTAATGAGCTGAACATTCTGCTTTACTGCTCCTCCTAATGGATCACATGAAGATTGTGTTAAAAAATAAGAGAAATAAATAAAACCCAATAAATAAACAAAAAATCCCTCTCAACAAGCCCCAGCTAAACTTAAACCCAAAAAGATTCCCAAATGACAGGTAAGAACTGGCAAGCTGTATAGTATCATCATCACCAAGCCCCAATAGCCAATATCCTCCTCTACTGGTCCTAAGAAAGTTTGTTGCAAAAGGTTCTGTGCTTAGGAAATTAAACACATTTCTGTATCCTCAATAGGGCCACAAGTGTCACTCTAAGACTGATCTCACATGGTTTATCTCCATGGATCTGTGAGACAGTTCAATCCTATCGCAATCAGGTGGATGTTTAATGAAGGGTAAATGGCTAGGAACACTTCTGGAGAAGAAGAAACTGAGTAAAAGTCACTTACATTCATATCATATTTATGTACAGGAGTGTACAGAGAATAGAAATGATAAAATATATCCATGTCATTCATTAGATCACAGGTATTGCTGTAAGGAGTTCAGAAGTTTTATTACACAGATCCTTGAAGTACATATAAGATTTGTGGTTTATTTTCATTTTTCCTGTTCTTTGTTTATCCTTTTATAAACAGTAATATTTGCTAGATAATATTAATCTACTGTGGGAGACTGAACTCCTGGGAAGGAGCAGGAGGGGGAGTAGTATGAAGCAGTCTTGTACAACCTGCTGCATAGATGTGCTGTCTGTGCCCAAGCAATAGCACCGTCAGCGCCTCCTCAGGAAAAAGGAAACAGGACAGCAAAGGAGAGGGGGAGTTCAGCTTACACATTGACCCAGCCCAAGAAACTGGGACACTGGAACAAGCTGTAATGTAGCATTTGATCAAATAATATTAATGTAACATTATCTGGAGGAACCCATTGCCAGGCTATCACTAGGATAAAACACCTGAACATATGAAGTGGATGGTATTTCCATCCACTTCAGATCTAAACACCAAACAGAAGCAATCGCCTAATATTACAGAGATTAAAAATGCCGAACTCTGTAAATCCTCATGCCACCAAAATAACTCCCTACGTGTTAGATTTTTCCTCCTAAAACTTACACAACTATAGAGTTTATATATATATATATATTCTAATTTGTTAACTATTCCTATGACATAGTTGCTGCCATGGCTAGTAGAAAGAGGAGTTTGACTGGTTGTACCGAGCTCCTAATCTAACAGTTGGATTCCCATGGTAATAGATTACAAGTCAAGGGTTGACCCCCAGAGCAGTTGCATAGCATGGCTCTAGACGCAAGTTACCAATGGAACAAAAGAGTTATGGCAGCACTAGGAGTATAAAGTACAAGCATACTGACTTCATGTTTCACGTAACATGACAGTTTCCTTTTGTAACTTCAGTGTAATAGATTTTGAGAGTGCCACTCAGCTGATCAATACCAATTTTTCACAGCGTTTTTGCTATTTCAAACTTGTTCCTCCTTTACTGTTTTTACATTCACTACACCCAAAGGATTAATCTCAGTTTCCATTCACAAATTGACTTTAAGAGAACATATACATTCGTTTTCCATCTCTGCAAAAATCTATGAGAAATATTCTTATCACATTGCTGTTATTCATGCTACCATCAATGCTGTCATCAGTATAAATAAATGCATGTAAGGGAGACAGGAGCAATGGACAACCCTATCAAAATCACACAGCAGAGCTCTTGCTGACTTGTGCATTAGTGGTGGATGCCAGCAAAAGGTGCTGCCAGTGCCTGTGATTTGATGCTAACCAGCGGCATGGGCCTTGGCTGTTCCTGCCTTTGTCTGGCCTTGTCCTGGTCTCACTGGAGCTTTGCTGTCAGCTCTAACAACGATTTTTATTCATAACCAAGTGGTTATTGCCTGATCGGTTTTACTTTTCCTTCGCTGTGTACAGTCATGTGATATAGCCATCATGTTAAAAGAAACTGTCAAGAGAACTGGTTAGTCGGGGCAACATTTACTATTTCTGATCCTGGTGTAACAACACAGCATGCTGCAGTGTGGGCATGACTGCAGAGAGTGGGGCACAGGATGACATGGGAAATCCCAAGACTATATACACCCCAGGGGCCAGTTAGAGAAATACACACCTGGGAGGTGGGCAAAACCATTCCTAATGTGACAAAGAAAACCATGAATAAGTGTATACCACATGTGAGACACTGCACATGCAGTGAATTCGGAAGTCATACAGACCCACAGATCAGTGAAGAAGAAGCAAGGGCCAAAAGCATGTCAGGAAATTATCAAGCATTCCTCAGAGTGGGGAGGATGAAAAACCACCACCAGCTAAAGAGCAAGGTGACTTCGTCACCAGCAGTGCCAGCCCCTCCTGCAACACTGGTCACTCACCACAACCTCCTCCCGCACTGTGTTGTGCAGCCTTTGGAGCCAGGGGAACTGGAAGGCTAGCACAACACGAGAAAGGAAGAGGCAGATGCGAGGTACTGTGTGCAACAGTTTTAATGACATTACTGTTATTGAGACTTGTATTAATTGTTTTTATAGAGATCTTTCCTGTAATAGCTTTCTCCCCTCTCTCTTTTCTATTTTTTCTGTAACTAACAGCATTTTTTTTACTAGCCTGTTATGATTTCAATTATATTTACAATAAATTCTTGACTTTACATACAGTTGTGCTTTTTTTTTGGCCATAGCTTTTGTCCGTGCTGTCCAAAGACTTGGGTGATAAAGATAAGGAGCTAACCTGCAGTTAAGGTTAAGACCTTAGCTCCCCAGAGGAACTGTGAGCTTGAACAAAACAGAAGATCCAAATCATCTCCATCAGAGGAGACAAAAGCAGCCTGCATTTTTTTAATTATTCATGTTCAAAATCCATATAGATTTTGTTTTGAAAGGCTAACTGTGATTAAAGAACAGAAGGAAAACATATGTCTAAAGAAGCACTGTTAAAAAATACTTCAGAAAGATGTTTCATTGCATAAAAAGATCTCCAACTTCAAGAGCTGTTTAGCTTGATATTTGCGCACAACCAACAGGAAAAAATGACTGAGTCACTCCAAATGAGTGCGAATTGGCAGGTCTGTGGAGCTCAGCACTACTGCTGCTGCCAAGTGTCATGCTTCATACAGAAGACTCACGCATCAGGTGTCCATGTCACACTTTTATTTCACTCTGCATAAATCTCACACAGAGATATCTTGACAAGGTTTGTTTTGTGCCAACACAAGTACTCCATAAGCATTGCTCTGATGGGAACTGGGAAGACCAAGAGCTGGCAGCCAGATCAGCTTAGGTGAAGTTTTGATTCCTACATCAGATACAGAAGTTACCCAGTGAACTGTTGTGTCAGTGGTTGCTGGAGCCTCAGCACCTCCTGGTAACGTGTGATGTCCTGAGAGCTTCAGCAGCTGCACTGGTCATGGCTATGCTCTACTGCACCAGCAAACCTAATACACGTTGACCTTGGTAATACTTTCTCTTTTAGGCTCTGGAGAAAACGTCTTTGTTTTTGTCAAATGAATGATACAATGAAACCTGTCATGTGGCAAGCCACATTCAAACAGATTTCAGTATGTCATGTAACTAGCATGTTATGTTTTATTCTATTTAGTGTTTTAAGTTTGCTATTTTATGCAACACTCACATTTTGTTTAATTCTGTCGATATTTTATCCTATTTGTCACATCTGATTAACCTCTATTTGAAACTCTTACTTTGCATTAGCACACTGGCTCTATTCATAGCTGGTTTGAGCTACATGGATAAATCATGTGCTTGGAGCACTGCCTCAGTAATCAAATTGTCTGCTGAGAGTGCAGTTCCGTGCTGTAATTTTTGCTGGTGGTGAACCCAGTGTAAACAGATCCTGTCCTCCTCCTCCTGCACCCACTCAGCCCTGCCCATACTGCCAGCTCTACCCCACTCAGCACATTCAGCTGTTTATGCTGATGAAAGTGGCAGGAGGAGGGGAGACAACAGCAAATGCATTAGCTGAGGATCTGACATAAACAGAGTAACTGCTCTGTACTCAAAATAAACCCCAAACCGAAACCAAAACAACACCCACAAAAACCGTCAAAAAAACACCCCAAAGCACCCATACTCTCCCCTCTCCTCAACCTGAGTGTCATTTATAAACTGATCTGGACATTTCACCTGTGCAATTTGACCTGCACCACTGCAGGAACTGTCACAGGAGGCAGGAGGGAGAAGCCAAGCAGAAACCAGGAAATGGCTTTTGAATCAGCCTTGATAGCAGAGGTCATTACTGCAGATCTCTGCCTTGAGGGCAAGAAGGTGATGGGGGGTAACATGCATCTTAGAATCAAAAGGTCATGATCCATTATGTTCCCCCCAAAACATAATTATTCTGAAGATTTCTTCCTCTATAGGGAGGCAATTTCAGCTTTGAGCTCGGTTTCCTGTGAGTACTTTGTTCAGTATATATCATGACAACCATCCATTACTTTACATTGTGTTTGAAGAAATATGAGTATACACGCTGCAGATTATGGAGTGTTTGAAATATTCCATGGCATTTTGCATTTTGACCATGTTTTTTCTCTATCTAATGTCCATGAATATTATCCACTTCTTTTAAAAATATTTTAGATGTATATGACAGATAGGGAAGACATCTATCTAGGAATTACTGGAACTCTACAGTCACCTAAGAGAATGGTTCTTCCATTTATAAAATCCCTGCAGTATCTACTGCGTGACTTAGACCACAGAGCTCAGCTGACAGCTGCTTTACTCAGGAACTCTCTGCATTAGGCACCTCCAGGTCTTTTACTTTAATGTGATGCCAGTTCTCCTTTTGCATTTGCTGCCATCCTTGATCCTCCCAGTGCTCTGATGCCATGCACAATTTGGCTGCTGGCTTACCAGGAAAAGTTCTTGAAATAAAATGTGCCCTGCAATCATTTCATTCAGTCACAGGTTTCATCCTGGGAGTAGCAGTTTTCAAAAAGAACAACATTTAGCAGGCAAAGAAGAAGCTCTATTCCCTTATGGTGTTTTATGAAAATTCCCTCAAAGAGTATATAGGGTAAGCAATTAAAGCAACACTGTCTTCTTAAGCATAGGATTCCTTGGCAATGTTGTTCTCAAACAGACCGAATGTTAAATCTGTCTAGGTTATGCATCTCCTTCACTTGAACATTTATTTCCTTATCTTTTCAACTACTCCTTTCAAGTACTTTACAACATCCCTGATTCTTGGACCAACTCATAGAGTGAACTCATTTCCCCATTAAAAATGCCAAGCAACAACCTGCACTTGAAACTTTACTAACCTGAAACAAGGTGAGCTAATCTGATTATAAAGGAATGCAAGCTTCTTCATTAAGCATAATAATTCCTTTTTCCTCTTTAGTGACAATTTCCTGACTTCAGTTTCAGCATGCATTCTCTTTTATGACAGCAGAAAGCTGGAAGAAGGATTGCTGGTACATTACTATAGTTTTGTTTACCACGTGCGGTAAAACATTCTTAGATAATACCTCTATTTGTCAGTGACACAGCAGGGAGTAAATGAAAATGTTTATTCTGACCCCTCAGCAGAAAAAACTCCCTTAATCCATTCACTGATGAGATAACACTGTAGGATTACAATAATCAACTTGCAGTATGTCCTCTATTAGGGCACTAAAGATACAGCATTTCATATCCACTGGGAAATGATTCTTCACTTACATAACAGTGACAGGCTTTCGCCCTCTGAGATAACATTTTTCACCCCATGCTGAGCCCTCAAACTGCTTCGGTATCAAATGGCTAATATCAAACTAAATATGACAATTCTAAAAGCCTGCAACTGAAAGAAAAATGGTTCACAATGCCCACTATTGACTTAAGTAATGAAATGATAAAGAGACAGATGTTAACAATATACTTAAGCTTCTAAGCATCCTCATAGGCGTAGTTACAATGAACTGCTTGTGAAGGGCTGTTATTTGAATGTAGATAGAAATTGGAATAACTTCCTGCCCTAACAAATACCAAAATTGCTAATACTGAGGAGGTAAAGTGATTGCTATGTGGATTCCACCACCGTTGAGTCAGGACCATTGCCTAATGTCATGCAGGAATTCTCCATTTGCTACAGAATTACTCAGTTTTGTCAAAACTCAAATAATGAAGCCCAGGGAGGAGGGGGAGAGGATGAGCGAATTCAGATAATTCATTCAAACCTGGAGTTTTTCCATACATTTTTTTTTTCTAAAGGAAAATTTAAGTGTCAAAAAATACATATCTTGTGCTCATTATTAAATGCTAAATACCGGAGTGTTTTGAGTTGCCTTGTGGCTATTGTAAAGAAAACAGGTGTTCTGATAGATTATAAAGTGTGAGTCAGAGGATGTGCGGCACGGAATTTTAATGAGGCTGCAAGCACAGAAGGCTGACTAGCCTTTTGAACATGATGCTAAAACACTGCAAGTACTCTTAAAAGAGACAAATGGCAGGAACACAACTAAAAAATCCTCATTAATGTACACCAAGTGAATGTGATACAGAAAGTCATTAAGTCAGGTTTTGTAAGGCAGCGGTGGAGCTGATTACTGCAAGGGCTGCAGTAGAAGAGTCAGATGCTCCGGACAAGCCCCTCAGAGGTGGGGTTGGCTGAGTGAAAGGGGATTGATTCATCATTTCTGCCTTTGGTCTTCCTGCTGCTAAAACATGCAGATTTCTTACTGATTTGCTTGGCGATGTGAAGGTCCAGTCTGATGTTACAGCAACAACAGCAAAGAAATCTTCACCGAGCACCTGAGCCAGCCTCAGTCTCCATTTTTTGCTATACTAGCAGCAGATGGCACAGAGCCTCTGTGTGGGCTTACTGACGCTAGCTCTGAGACCTTCCCAAAACAGGAGCTAAAAGCATCCTTACCACACCAGATAACCGTTCAAGTCACTCTTATCATTACATTCACATAGAGCCTCTCCAACAAGATGATAAACAAAGTCTGTGATTGACATTTAAGAATAAAGTATTTTTTTATAAAATGAAATAACTCTGACCAGCCTGGTATGGCAGGAAAGTTTGTTCTAACTGATCACACAATTGCTGGCTGGAAACCAAACACGGGCATTACTAGAAGGAGTGCATCTGGCTGAATGTGAATGAAGAGGACTGCGAGTGGTCTCCAGTCTGACACCCCACCAATTGCCCTTTAGATAGTTTTATTCATGTGATTAACCCAAAAGAAAAGATGGAAGAAAAATATTGTGTCTCTGTGTGCAGTTTAAATAAGCACTTGCACATACACTCACTTTTGTGGAAGTATTTGTTTTGATCTCTGGGAGCTTGAAGTGAAGCATGAATGTAAACACAGGACTGGATCTTCTAGTTAAAGAGGACTGCATCAGATACAAAACCATGTGCAAAATATAGAGGAAAAAAATATTTTGAGCAAAAATATGACATTTGCTTTATATGAATTAACTATTTTAGTGTAACTTCATTAGCCTGTTAATTAACCACACACTTTATTAAGGTTACTCTCTTCCTACAAATTTCTGTCAAACACATACTATCAGTAGCAGTACTGTGTTTCTGCAGCTATCTAGTCCATGCTTTGTGAAGTACACAAGTTGTTAAGTGTATGCATTTTTTGCCTCCCACACACTCTTGGACATATGCTGTTTACTTTTTAAATTCCAAAAAGTGAGCATAGAACATTACTTCTACACAGAGAGGATTTCTTTAGCTCAGCCTTAGAAGCTGAACATCCACTTGGGCTTCTGATGTTGGAAGCTAACAAGAAATGACATGGCATTAAGAGCAGAAGGAGGGAGCTGTTAATGTTAAATTTCTGCAAGCCTCATGTTAAAAAATGCAGGTATAGAAGTCAGAACAAGGAAAAGAGAAGCAGTTTCCCTTCATAAAGTTATTATAACACCAGTGGACAGTCTCTTTTGATGACACTGGGTACATGATTTGCAACAGAGAATGAGGAACCACAGTCTTGAATACAAATGTAGAGCAGCCCAATCAGCTGGGCTGCACTAGTTTTCAGTGGAGAGGGACAAGGTTTTGACTTTCTTCCTGAAGCAGATAAGGTAAAATGGCCAAGCAGTGGGGATATCCCAAAGCAGTATGGAAATTCCAGGTGAGAACTTCCAGGAAGCCTGAATAAGGGAGACAGCTGGGAACACCAGGCTGCCAGCCTGCTGCCAGCTTTACTGGCTGGGATAGTTGTCCCATTCCAGAGACCTAGAGAGTGTAAAACTCCAGAATGCCAGGCCAAGGTCTGAAACCCAAAATGGCAGAAGTTGCCTGGAAAATGCAGTCACATGTTATCTGTGTGTGTGTGGGTGGACACACAACGCTGCTTTCCTGGTGTCCTTGTCAGCATATGTATATATAACAGAAAGAGTGTGCATGTTTGTACATGTGTAAGAACATATCTCTGTGGCTATATAAATGACAGCTTCAGCTTCAACAGAAAATATCCTCTAGCAGGGGTAAACCTGGAGTGCATCTCTCAGCAGTAGAACTTGTAAATCATAGGGTAGGTGCAAACAGAATACTCCTAGGAGTAGTTTAATCCTTTCCTTAAGCCTTTAACCTTCACACTGTACAGTATGTTGGGTTCTGTCAGTTGGTTTAGTTCCATTGTTCTTCCGGATAGATTACACATTTTTAGAACTATGTCAAATTAAATTTCTCCATATTTAGATAATCTTATAAAAACTTTAAGAATATTTCCTGTTCACTTTCATTCTTCTCCCTGCTATTCTAGCTTTGAAAAACATAGATGGAAATGCATGTGGTAAGGCCTAATTAAGAAAATCCTGAAGTTGAAATAGTTTCATTAATGAAACTACACAAGTAATTGAAAGGGAAAGTATGGTGAAATTCCAGTCTGTATCCTAGTAAGCAATTAAAATGTATTCACCAATGCCTTAGTAAGTACAAACATAATGAGACTACACCACCTTACACTGAAGTGCCAGCCCACACATAAAATGCCTCTATGATTGTAGCTTAAAGCACACATGTAGGTGCTGGGAAAGGTGACTGTGAGTTTCATTTTCCTCGGCCATATTATCTGGTCTTTCTTTAAAAGTAAAAAAAACACCACAAGAAACTGGAAAAACAAGAGTACATTGGGACGAATACGTCAAAAGTATTCTACACACCCACCTCTCCCAGACCCATTCAGAACAATTCATGACGCAGAAAATCTGTGACTTGAATGCACTTTCTGCACTAAAAATACAGTTTACATAACTTATTTGCAAAGCTCTTGAACAATACAACACACACAGTGGGTACATCTGTATCACAAGCCTACAAACTGCCAAGCACCATTAGCTAATTCTTTAGTGCTCCTGATTTCCCCCTTCAGTCAACTGAGGATCAGTGGTGCCAAGGATACTCATTCAACCGTGAACACAGGATCACCTCTGAGCACTTTGCAGAATTTTTCTCTTAAGAAGCTTTCTAATGTATAATTAGGGTTTTCTGCACTAGGTGGAAACTTGATAGCACTTTACAAAATAGTGCAAAACATATGTTCTAAAAAGAATCGCTCGAATGGGTTTTGGTAATCTCAGCAACAGTTCTATCTGGATATTCCTGTGGATACTGGACATTTTCAAGCCATCTATATATACCCAGCCAGAAAACATGAATATTTGATTGGATCTTATTTTCATGAAAATAAAAGAAACTTTCTTGCTATCTTTGTATCACGAGCTTTGCTGTAACTAGGAGTTTTTATTTCAGTTTGTAAAATGGATTACACAAATTGAGATTTTACAAGCTTTTTTTTTTGAGGAATAAGTCTCAGCTCCTCAACCTGTGTCACCCAACCCCCTGTTCTCTCAAAATCTCTCAAGATATCTGTTAGTATAAGCCAGCTAAAGCTGTTGCCATTGCCATTAAGCCTAGATATTATTGTTTCAGTTACGAACAGATAGTTTTCAGGAACACTTTTTTAAAGTCTCACATTCTAATACAAACCTGCTCTAACAACAACTTCTTCCATGTTTGTGTGTTTTAAAGTCAAGGTAAATCAAACGAAAGGGAGCCCGAGCACTAGCTTAAGAGAAAATGCACACTCTTACTCATTTCAGCAGCACAAGCTACCAGTAGTAAACCCAGGCTCAAGGCTCATAAATGTTCTAAAGTTTTAGTATTAGTGTGCTATAGAAAACATTTAAGTTGCATTTTTAAATAGCTGTAAATGTTGCCAATTAATCACTTGCCTACAGAGAGTAGGTAGGAGTTTGACAGTGTTGCCAAAGAAATGTCACTAAGTGAAAACTAAGTGTTGAAAGGTTGGAGAACAATAACCCTTCTAACTATTGCACATAAGTTACGGGCTTTTGTGTGGTAAACACCTAATACTCAGTAGCTTAAAGTTAAGGCTTTAAATTTGAGAACAAAACATTTCAAACGTTTTAGTGACAATATTAGTGCAATGGCCCTTTAAAATTAAAATGCATGTGATTTAATAGTTTACACCCTGCCAGTTCCTTAATTCAGTTCAGAATGCTCACATCCTCAAGGAAATAAACTTGTTATAGAATTTCCGTTTCATTCCATAACGTCTTTCATAGCATGTAAGAGAATAATCAAAGCAAAAGGACCATATACATTTGATTTTAAAAATTTCTTTTTAAAGTGGATTCCTTGGCCATAACCAGTGCTTAAGCAAGTCTATAGATCGATTGCTTCAAGGACTTATTCCAGGCAAGTAACTAAAGGGAAATGTTTAATTATCCCAAAGGAATCTTTAGTCTTTTCTCCCTTCCTCACTATGATAAAACTGAAAATTACGCAAATACACATCTAATTTCCAGTATCAGATTTATCAGTCTCGTAATAAACAATATACCCCATCAGAACTGTAGTGCCTTTCATTCACCCACACAAAATCATCTCCTGCCAGCCCAGCTCCCAGAACTCCAGGTGGGAGCTCTGCAGCTCAGCTGAGAAATGGGAACCCCACAACTGTGCCCTTGGACCACAGAGAGGTACAGCTCAGCATCACCAGCCACGCAGGACATTCAATTTGGATTTCAGTGACTTAGCAAAAGAGCTGCAGCTAATGATCTGCCAAACTTTGAACTCAAATGAAGGAAAGCATACAGTAAGATGTTCAGAAGACTTCCGTATTTTAAAAACAACCAAAAACAGGACAGTAGGAAACAGCTGTAACACAGCCTGTTAGATGTATTCATTTGTATTTCCTGAACAGCATTCCAGTGGCACAAATGATATTTCCCACATGCCCTCAGTCTGCAAAAATGATGAGGGAAGCTTCATAAATTACTGATGCATTGCTTAGACATACTTTATATAATTAATAAATTCTTCATGAAGCAATGAAATGACGTGAAAGCTTCCAACAGAGATTGTGTGTAAGTCTTCCTTGGGTAGCTGTTAAAAAGAAAAGCCTCTTTAGAATTGAGATTAAGATGGACCAGCTTCATGATTAGACAGAGCACTCACACAGCAGTGAAATTAGGAACAACTTCATTATTTTCTAGCACTCTAAAAGGAAGTACACACAAAAGACTAATAGAAGTTACACAGCAAGAATGTAAAAGAAGGAGAATCAAGACCGCAACGGGCAAAGACAGGACTTGGCTGTGAACGCGAGCGTACTGAAGCACAGACTGCTGTGTACAACTAATATCTAGCAAAGATAGGCCTCTCTTCACCTTCTATCTTCTCTCCTGGTAAACTGTCAATCAAGAAGGTAACTGACTTTACAGTACATTAATTACTGCATGCTGTGTATTTAGCAACAACAAGTTCTCACTTAGGTTACAAATCCCCCCCAAGGTCTGTAAAGCACATACCAACATGTGCTCTAATTCATTCCCATTGAAGGTACAATTTCTCAGGCCTAGAAAACTCAGAAAAGCAGCATGAGAACATATTAAATAAATACTAAGATGTTTTTAAATTATTTATAGAAAGATCAGCTCTACCTTCTCTCAATGGATGCTAGCATTTAAGTTCATATTTTCTTCTCCTAAATATCAGATGATTCCTACTTTGTATTTACATCTAAATATGCTGCAAAACCTAAACCTGCTGCTCAGCCACTGCATGGCTAATACATTAAGCAAACTGAAGACAGTGTATGCTTTTCTGGAGTGGGTTTACAAACAATAACACCATTTTCAAATAAAAATCATACAAAGAGAGAAGGCAAAACAGGGAATGAAATGGTAGACAAGGTGACTATGTCCAAACACGCATAAACTGTACCATGAAAGCTTCTGTCCTTCAGCCTCAGCATTAGACAGTCCAGACTGCTGTGCACTGAAGGCTGCAGCTGAGACACCACCATCCAGGACAGATGCTGGACAGTCTGCACAGGGACATGTACCTAGAAAGTTCCTTGGGACAACTGGACTGAGATAGAAAAAGAGACACCAAGCGCTTGGATCCAGCAAGGCATATGAGCATGTGTTTAACTTTCTGAGTGTACACTGGACTACAAAGAGACTGTAGAAATGCTCGGATAAAATATACGCTTAACTGCTTTGTAAGACTTGAGGCCTGATTATCAAAGCACCTGGCAACCCCACTGCAAACAAGATTTGTATGTGACTCAGTGGAGCTAAGAAAGCCTGCTGAAGAATGTAAATGTTTCCAGGGTAAGGGCCCCTTTGTTTGTCACAGTCTTTCCCTTGCTACTTGCTTATATTAGCATCAGTCAAGAAATCTTAAAAATCAAATGGAAACATGGTGCTTTGTTTCCAAAAGTTTCCTCATACACTTTCGACCATCACTCATGCTGCAACTGGCCAGTACCCATGATAGGCTCTATTATTTTTCTTTGCTGTGATTATTGTCATCATTCCTGCAATGCCACAAGTAGGCCTTGCACTTAAAATTTTACTTTCTCAGGTTTCTTGGATGACAATTGCAATATTGAGCTGTTTATGGTTACTAGATGCTATGAATTCCTCTGTCATTTCTAGGAACCATTTCTTTTAACTTCCTATCCAGCTCTACCTTAAAACGAACAAATCTACATAGGAGTATTTAATTCTTTAAAATATGCAGTGGGTAGCTGAGATTGTTTAGAATATGAGGGAGACTGCATTTGTAAGCCTGCCCATAAGCTTGGGATAAATGCATATTTTAAAAAACTACTGAAATTGAAGTACTTTAGATGATGGGATTGAGGAATGAACCCATTGAGGAAAGCAGAGATGTTTATGATTAGGGAAAAAGTTGTTTGAAAGTTTGCAGATGAAAAAGCATTAAACCAAACACTTCAGAATCAACTGTGCCAGTTTTGGCTGGGGTAGAGTTAATTTTCTTCACAGTCACTGCTATGGGGCTGCAGTTTGGATTTGTGCTGGAAGCAGTGTTGATAACTCAGGGATGTTTCAGTTACTGTTGAGTGGTGCTTACACAGAGCCAAGGCCTGTTCTGCTCCTCACCCCACCAGGGAAGAGGTGATGGGGCACAAGGAACTGGGAGGCGACACAGCCAGGACAGCTGACCCCAACTGACCCAAGGGATATCCCATGCCATAGGACATCATGCTCAGTATATAAAGCTGGGGGAAGCAGGAGGAAGGGGAACGGAGAGTGATGCCCTGCTGTTCTGGGGACAGCTGAGAGCCTGTCTGACCATGGGAGGTGGTGAGTGAATTCTTTATTTTGCTCTGCTTGTGTGTGTGGGTTTTGCTTTCCCTACTGAAGTGTCTATATCTCAACCCATGAGTTTTCTCACCTTTACTTTTGTGATTTTCTCCTCTATTCTGATGTGGGAGGATTGAGTGAATAGCTAGGTGGTCCTTAGTTGCTAGCTGGGGTTAAACCACAACAGTGCTTTTTGACACTCCATGTGGGGGTCAAAGGGTTCGAGATAACAACAGATTTGATTGGTATGTGCTAGATCAAATTTATAGCTGCCATTGCTGTTCAGCTATTAATTGGCAGGCTGCTCTGCTTGCCATGGGACTTGCTTGCCTTACTGTAGATTAGAGGCCAGTGCTTGTTAGTGGCTGCTTTTTGCCTTTGCTGTTTGCTGTACCACTGTACTACTGATATCTGACTCTGCTGTGCTGGGAACATTCTGATAACAGCAGTGAAGATGCGCCTGGGCTGGCAGATAGCCAGGGTACTGCTGCTGTTCCTGGGCTGCTGTACTGGACAGGATGAATTTCAGCGAGAACTCGAGCTGAAGGGACTGTGACTTGTGGATGAGTGCATGCAGGAGCAGGACTCCCCAGAGCATCTCTGGCCATGGCTAAACACATGACAGGCAGAGCGGGTACATCTCAAAGCTTCTGTGGCTATGGTTATGTCTGAGTGGAAGCAGGTACATCTCTGAAGGGACTGTGGCCCAAAATAAGTCCATGCTGTAGCAGGTACACCTTGGAACATCCGTGGCTGTGCATGAGGTCATGCTGGAGCACCTCAAAGCATGTGGCCAAGGACAAGCATCTGACAGGGTGCATAAGGCCATGTTGGAGCAGGTACATCTCTGAAGGCATTGTGGCCCATGGATAAGGCCACACTGGGCAGCTGCACCTCAAAGTGACTGTGGCTGTGGATAAGTCTGTGCTGCAGCAGTATTTTTTATTTATGGAAGTATTTGGAGTTCATTATTTGTGAGGTACTTATTTCACAAGTAAATTAATACATCATTCAAGCCACTATAAATAAAAATCATATGCAGAGAGCGTACGCTTGGCATATCAAAGTTATTCAGGAGAGTGACAAATTACAGTTTTTAATTACTGTTGGCATCCTGAAAGTAGAGAAGCCTTGAGCAGCTTCCTTTGATCAATATTCTGAGTTGACAGAAAGATCAAGGTTAAAATGTGGTCATCATATCTTAATGAGGACCCTGCTTGCAGAGGACTCCCATATGAACCGATCCTTGATTATAGCCACTTATTATCAACACTTTTCTCTAACAAGAAGGAAATCTGGAGTTCAAATGCCTCTACAGCCATAAGGATGAGTACCAGTCTCCAGCAGAAGGAGACTAAAATGGAGTTAATGAAGGAATCAGCTGATTTTTTTGAAGTGATTCTCCATCAGCCTTTACGAGAAATGCCAGTGAGCTAAACATTTGATGTCAGCAAAGACATAGGTCTGAAAAAGAGAGAAAGGAGGGGAGGAGCTCACTCTGCCCACACAAGTCACAGTGGTACAAGGCTGTGCCAACATCTTGCTTTTCAAAGAAATGACTAATGTGTGGAATCCCATATCATATCTACAAAGCCGGTATATTTTCCATACCCATCAAGCAATAACCATCCATGCCATAGTCACACACAGACAAGGATCTTATAATAGTTCTCAAACTACACATTGCAAAAAACTGCTCATTGTCCTTACAGTAAAACTAGCCAGAGAGGAGTCTGGGCAACAGTGACAGACAGATGACTTCTTTAGCCAACTGAAATTAGAGAACAACTTTCCAAGTGCACAGCAGACTATACTTCCACAGGTTGTTAGGACTGAGAGTCTCCTTTATTGCCAGGCGCAGAAGGAGCTCTGTAGGTTTTCTAATAGTCACATGCCCTGAGTACTTGCAAGCTTGTATATCCTTACAGATGTATACTATTCCCCTGGAGCCACTCAGGGGAGCCTGCTCAGTAGTGCTGTATGGAATATGTTGATGCCAAAGCCAGCAGGACTCTGTAGCCTTGAATTTAAAAAAACACATGAAAAACCTTTAGAATGGCCTGGCCAGTCCTGCTGGGCATCAGATTCTAGGGCACATGTCAGAGTTTCGTGATCCTATGACACAGAAAAACCTCATGCTGACCAACATGAAGTCTGGAGACATCCCGAATGACTCATTATTTGTGTCAATTCAAGAAGGTCATACTCAGACTCACAAGAAAACACATAGAACAGTTCCACGCAGATAGAAAAAATGAGACAGTTGACTTGAATGTTCCAGTACCTCACATCCTATGGAATGCAGAACTCATTTTTCCTGCTGAAAATATGCAATCTAATAGCATGTTTGGTCTAGAAACAAAAAAGCAGAGCCAACAAAATCATCTTGAAATGTTTGATGGGGTTTTTTCCATTCTGAAAGCCCCAGATTGTGACCATGTATCAAGCCATTATTTCTAATTTAATTGTGTTGTCCTTTATACCCACAACCAAAAAATAAAGTTGATGAACTTCAATCAGAGGACTCTAGTAAAGAGTTTAATTTATACAGGTAACAAAAATCACCACCTTACTGTCCTTTCCTTGTTCTTGGTACTGTACTAGAAATGGAAGACACTGGAATGTTACCACTGCTGATCTTCTCATGGTATTAGAAACGTCTTCAGAGATGAGTAGCAATTTTCCTACTTGAAAGCAGTACCAGGCTCCACTATGCTGAAACAGAATGAACACATCCTGACTTGTTATTCTTCTCTCATTTTTTAAAGACCCAATAATACCTTCTAAAAGGGCTTCTAACAACTGGTTATGTTTTAACAGCATTTTAGTAGTATTAATAATTAAGTAGTGATTTTAAATGTAATAAAAACCATATACATCTTCTGATTAAATAATTAAATAGGTACAGGCCCAAACTTCAACAAATTTAACTTGGCATTCCTTATTTTACTTAATTTATAATCAAGAGCATGAATAACTTTCAAAATGCTAATTAGAAATGTGAAAATACAATCTTCAAATGGTTTCAAAGAGTCACACTTTGCACGATTTCTGAATTAACCTAAGCCAATCACTGCTTCCTCCTGAGAATTAAACAAGAATTCAATTAGACAAAACCATTAAACTGGCAGCTTTAAGAGCAACTCTTCTTTTTGCATTTGGATATAAACACTTATCTTAATACCAAGCTAGGCACTGTTCCTTGTATTCAGCGGAATCCTTGACTCCTGTTATATGAAGCAATTTTGACATCAGTAATTCAGTAGTTAGATTACTTTTGTTTATTTATTTATTTTCCAAACTGAATTAGAATTTGCCAAAACACTTCAGATTAGAAAACAGCTTTTCTATGGACCTACAGCTAGTTGGTTCACATATCTTACAGTCCCCAGTTCATGAAAACCATCAAGTTTACACACTCAGAAGTAAACTGAGCAAGCAGTACCAGCAGAGCTACCAGTATCTGGACAGAGAATCCATCTTTATTTTGCTGGGACCAGAAATGGCTTTCCAAAATAAAACACTTGCAAAAACTGCATTCAAGTAAGGACTGGGAAATGCTGACTGCCCATATTACTCTGGGATCCCAGATGGAAAACCTTGTCCCACACTCTCACAAAGCTTTGCATATACTTCATATTGTCATGTGTAGGAGAGCTGGGCTAGAAAAACGCTAACTGGGATCTGTAGGCAGTGTGTGAGAAGGAGAGGAATTACAGGCACTATTCTGCTTTACATGTCGATAAAAATACCAGATAGTTTGCACATATCAGTTGCTTCGATTGCTATTCAAGTTCATCAGGGTATTTTCTTAAAACCAAGTAACACTAGAACCCACTCACTGTACAAAGCAGAGATGTCTTTAAAATAAAAGGCAAATAACCATTGCTTGCCTCTTCTTTGCTAAGTGATACTCACTTCAGAAGAACACCCAACATTTCTATGTACAGAAAATGAAATTCAAAAGCAGTGTTACAAGCAACTGCTGGTAGCTCCCTGTACCAGGACACCTAAATGTCCAGCACTGCACTTCTGGAGTCTTCTTGAGGAGAAGTCTAGCACATGAGGAGAAGCAAGACACAGCACTGATCTCCATGCTCCTCTCTGACCTCCTTTTCTGAGAGGGCAGAGGATTATTTAAGAGGGAAATAGCCACAAAAAGTCAAAGGAGAAAAAGGATGAAAAGTAGCATCATTAATAGGCCAAGGCAAGGCTAGAAGGAAGCCAAGATAATGGGGGCAGGGAAGGAGCCAGCTGGACCTGATAATTAGTTGCAGGGCAGCAAAAGCCTGGGCAAAAGCTCAGTAACATTCCTCCAATGGCAAAAGCATCTGCCTTTGCTGCTGCTGCAAACAACAGGGTTTCCTCATGCTGCATGAGAAATGGAAGCAAAAAGGTGTCACATTGGCCTGGCAGTTCTTCCTTCTAGGAAGGATCTCTGCACATTAATAGGTAATTAACACCCCCTGTTTATTCTCCTCCAGGCAAGGGAAAGTAGTACCTTGCAGATAAGGTGCTCAGTGCCCTTCTTTCTTCTATAAAAGTGCAGCTCTTGAACATGACCTCTGATACCAGACACGAAGTCAAACACTTCTGCCACCCAATTTTCATTCACATGTATGGCCACTGCATTTCCCTGGATGAGCAAGGGTTTTTCTCACTCTTGCATTGTTTTGTGCTATACTGTTTTGCTTTTCAATAAGGCAAGATACTAGCATTGTTGCAACAGGTTAATCGCATTCTATTTTAATAAGCATCTTAGTTTAACCTCTGCTTGTATGAGATTAAACTCCCAACCTCACCTCCACAGGTTTTATTTTTCCCCACTAGGGAAATACCAGACTGTCTGAGTAGTCACCAATTTTGCTTAACGTTTGTGATAGTTTTTGCAGTACTTCATGGTTTATTATTAACTATTAGTGCAAGTATTCTGCATGCAAAATCTGCAACGGTCTTAGTGGTTGTGGCCTTAGTGATTATCCCAGCAGTCAAAAGTTCGGTGTGAGGAATTCCCCTTGCACCAGCTGCTAGTCAGAAAAGTGTGCTCTGTACAAAAGACAGTAAGGAGTGTTGAGATAGCATCATCTCTTAGGGAACAGCTGGTGGACAAGTCACCCTGCTCCACTGCTCCCTCGTGCCCCTGAACGCATGTGATGAAGGTGCCACATTCAGGTTACCGCACTGATGCACTTCTGCCATATGTGGGGTTTTGCGTAAATGAAGAGTCAGTAACAACCTCTCCAATGCCATCCTCACCCACCCCAGAGACATCCTCCTCTGAGGATGAGAATGTCAGGGATGGGACATTGGTAGCATCATTCATCCCAGAGAGACAGATATGCCTCCTGACCCAGGGGTTCTTCACCCTTTTTGACTTTGCAAAACCAACCTATCTACTTCAACAGAAATGCAGAAAATGAACCAATGGTAAAGGAAGTGCTAAGAAGTTGCCAGGTTTGTTGAAATCATAATTTCAGCTACTTTTAGCAGACAGGGCCAGGCAGAGGTTTTTTTGACAAGTAGCTGGTGCCTCCTCTGTTGGTTCAGTGATAGTTCAGTGTACTCAAAGCAATCACCAAACTCAGAGGTGGGTATGAGCCTGTTCCTGCCTGCACGCCTTCCCCACCACTCTGAGCCAAGCTGGAGGTGAGAAAAACTTGATTGTCTTTTCCTCTTTGCTCTTCAACCTCACATTATCATATCAGGAGTTCAAGTACTCTTCCCAGTGGAAACTATTGGTCAGATGCCAAGTAAAACACTCCAGCACAGAAGTGCACACTTGTGTTTAAAAACTTCTTTCCACTGTATGACTTGCTTAGGATTTGCTGGCTCCCACAGCCATAGGCTTCTGTTTACTGCTGGAACCACAACCATATGAACGTAGAAATGATCATACCATATCCAACCCCATACTTCAATACACAGTGAGTTTCCCAGTATACACAGTTGTGGGAAGACATAAGGAAGTGGAAATAAGTTAAACAAAAACAAGGGGGAAAAGAAACCCAGTGGCAATCCTTTCCCATTAAAAGCATGGGAATGGAAGAAAAACACAATCTTGATTTTAAACAGAGATTGTGTGCGGGTGTTCCCCAGATTTGTCTAACTTCAGTGTTTCTACAATCCTGTGCTGTGCTGGAGCCCTCGGTCTCTGCTGCTCACTGGCAGGTTAAAGAAATGTTTTCTCCTGCAGGATGTACGTGCTTTTTCATACTATGACTTTAAGACAAATTTCATATTCAGAAAACAAGGAAAGGAAAAATCAATGTTGTGTAGTATTTAGATTCTGCATATCTAAGTAGCCATGATGAATTAACCACAGCAACAGTGAACTGCAGGGGGGAAAAATCACTGAAGTTTCAAAATCTACATTGAAGTAAAATGAACCCCTCAAATCACACAGTACAATTGCCTAAACACTGTTTTGGCTGTGCACAGTCAGTTAAATAAGATTAATTTAGTAACTTATAAATATCAGTAAGTAAAAAACATCTTCATGTATAGACCATGCTTGCTCATTCATGTGCTCAGGAGTGTATTAAAAAATGATTTCTTCAATTAGCTAGACATAGTGTCTAACGAAGGACCTACTTCTCATTAAGGATTATTTAATCACACGTGGAGATTGGAAGGCGTTTTCATCAGCTATTTTTGAGTTCTTGATTAATTTAAGAGATGCTTAAAATGTTTTCAAATGTATTTTCACGCAATAATAATGCCAAAGAATTTGCTCTATCCCATTTCATTTCCCTACTAGCATCAAGCACAGGAAACATGCAAACATTGTCAGAGATGTGCCAACAGACCTCACCTCTTCACTACTCTGAAGCCTTCAGCAGGGACAGGGGAAAAATAACAATCCTTACAAAATCACAGAAGAAACCCCACCAAGACACAATCCTGCTGCACGATTCCTCTTTGTCTTACAGCACCCCATTTGTTTTTATATAGCTGTAATCCTCTGTCAGTGTTTCACTTCATCAGGATTTTGCAACTTAAATCAACACCTTCTAGAAACTACGACAGTACTAATATTTTGTTTTACTTGCAACTCATTATTACCTTGGTTCCCACCTATGAAAGACTGTGTTGAAGCAGGTAAGCTGATCCTTCTTCAATCATGAGTCCTGAAATCCATACAGAAACACATTACATAACAAAATGGTCTCTTATAAAATACTGTTTTCACTCTAGACAACACAGTCAATGAAGGAGAGTTGAAATTTGTAGCTTAAGTACTGGAGTAAAATAAATAAAGCAGCAGATGTCAACATATTAACAACAACTTAATCTCTGAACGGAAAGCAGAAATGAAATCAAGAAAAAATGTTCCCGACAGCTACAGTTACAGGTGACACACACAAATCTTGTTTACTGTTCTCTTTCCTTTTGAGCTGGTATTTTATGCATCCCACTGCTTGGGAGTTGATTATGAAAACAAAGGTGGGGTCAAAGATTTCTCTTACAACTCTTCCTCTTTTTTAATTCCCACAAGAACTGCAGAAATAGGTCACACCAGCTCTATACCACTCTGTCTAGCTAATTTAGTTTGCTAACTCCTACTAGCAGTACACTAGATTTGCCTATAATATATCACAAGCTGCTGGCACTTTCATACATACAAATAATTGCTTTTAAAGAAAGTATTACTTCATCAGTACAAAGTTATGGAGTACTAAGTAATGGATGAGAAGCTCATCTTAGAAGTCTACCACATGGCAGGGTTTCCCATTCATTTAAATAAAAAACAGCTGAAAGGAAAAGTATCACACACTCTAAGTATTCCTCTTCCCTCTATTATTTCCATATATCATCATGAATACTGAATGAGCTTTAGCAAATACAGACTGACAAACAGCATTGCTTTTGGTGAGATAAATTCTTCCTTGAGCAGCCTCATAACCACATTCCTTTTCTGCCTTATCTCCTAGCTCTATTCTGTACCTATTCAGACCACTGTTTTCTCTGACAGTCTTCTAAATCCTTTGCCTTTCTCAACTCATCTTTCTCACTTTCCCTTTACTCCCATTACCACTCCTGCCTGTCTATATTTTAGCTTTAATTGTTACACAGGCAAGTGTACTACAACACATAAGAAAAGGGAAACTGTTACGAACAAATGCTAGAACTGAGTATTGTCATGACCCAGTATTGAGCCCAGAACCTCCCCATGTGCTGGGCTGCACCCCCAGAGCGTGAGCAGCAGCTCAGGGAGGGGATTCTGCCCCTCTGCTGTGTGAAGGGGAGACCCCCCCTGCAGTCCTGATCGAGCTCTGCGGCACCAGCACAGAGGGACCAGGAGCTGTTGGAGCGAGGGCAGAGGAGGCCATGGAGATGCTGAGGGCTGGAGCAGCTCTGCTCTGGAGCCAGGCTGAGAGAGCGGGGCTGGGGCAG
>JAOEHY010010625.1:0-10014 GCA_025447955.1 Psilopsiagon aurifrons | reverse complement strand
TGGAGCTGCTCTGAGGTCTCCCCTTCAGGAGCCTTCTCTTCTCCAGGCTGCCCCAGCCCCGCTCTCTCAGCCTGGCATTAATGTCCCAGGAGAGTTGGCATGGCACTGGAGAAGGGTCCTTGGAGATTTTCATCTAATGGAAAGCCTCATGATACGAATTGCAGCTTCCTTGTAAGCGTCCCTGCTCTTACAGAAGAAGCTCGAGACATCCCTCCCATCTATAAATGTAAAAGCAAGAATTGCTTTTACATTTGGCAGCTGTGTGTGAAAGGGAGAGGTTCTATGGTTACATTTGTAGGTTGGCCTACAGCAAGCCCACTTCTGCTCCCAAACACCCACACTGTTTCTGACTTCTCCCTGTCCCCTGCAATGACATGGGTACAACCCTGTTTCAGTGTTGTCCCACCAGTGCTTTTAAATCCACAGTTACAGTGGCAATGGGGCGTTCAGGTAAATCAGTGTGTAGCACGAGCCACTGCACATATCTTCAGAGAATGGGATATTTGAGGATGGTTTGTGGAAATGGAGCTGTAAAAGGGTTTTACTCCTCTTTCTGGGCCTGAAAGTTCCTATTTAGTAATTATTTGTGCCCTTCTTCTGATTTTAGTTTCATTTCTTCCCTAGTGTAAAAAGTGGACAGATAAGAAACCTTGAATCTGCCAGAGTGTCTATGGTCGGTCAAGTCAAACAGTAGGTGGTTTTTGGTTTTGGTATTTAAAGCTCTTAAAATCACCTTGTCTGGTTTACAGTGCCATGCACTTGAAGGGCAAGATTTCTTCTAGCAAATACAGCTTTCTTGCCATTTGATCACAGTTGATGCCAACAGCAGCAAAAATCCACCAAGAACCGTGTTTTAACTGCTGCTGGTTGTGCATTCCTTGGGTTGTCTGGGTTTCTGCACACGTGAAGAAATAGGTGTCAGTCTGACGCCTCTTTAGCAATCATGTCCTAAATCAGGTTGACCACCTGGGTAGGGATCTTCTGCTCCCTTTCAGTAATGCTTTATTTACCTGTTGCATTTAGGGAGTGATCTGGGGTGGGCTGTGAGCGTCAGAATAACCTGGTCATACCACTCTAATCCTCAATATATCCAAAGCCTTTACCAGTACCTCATACTCCATGAAATAAAGCTGTTGTTGATTGTTTGACCACTTTCTGCCTCTGTTTGCATTGGTGTTTGCTCTGGGATACACGTGATGCACAGGCATTTGGTCCCGTGACTGTTCATGACTGTATCTTCCATCAAAAGCTACTTTTGTGCTTGAAAGGACTTTTTCAGCCACTATCTGATATATTGCTGAGCACTTCAGGTTAAAACCTGCTCTGTTTGGCAGGGAATCACTTTCTGGTTTTATTTCCCAGGTGTGAAGGGGCTGCCAGTCCTGAATGTCCTAAAGCCATAGTGGAGGGTATTATTGAAGAGGAGGAGGAGGAGGAAGAGAATGAGGAAGGGGGAGGCTCAGTCAACAAAAGGAAGAAAGAAGATGACACAGAGGTAGGAAGTTTCTTGCTGTGTTCTCAGCTGTGTTTGCAGGATGCTCCCATGAAGAGCAGCCACCAGTAGTGAGCCAGATCATCCTAATGTAAAAGGGAGCAACTCCAGGCACTGAAAACTTTATACTGGGGATGTTGTTTTTCCTCTTCATCTCATGCCACCCATTCTATCTTGGGCTGTTACCTGAAAGCCTGGGTTTGGTTTCCTTTCCTGAGCAACTCACAGATTTAATGTGTGTCACCTGAAATAAGGCTTCTGGCCTGAATGAGAAATGCTCTTTTCTGAGTCTTTGTGCTATTTTTGTTCACTCCCAAGGCACAGGAGCATTCAGGAGCTCATCCAGATGATTGCAACCCAGGAATGTAAATTCCTCGAGGAAAATCACTCAAGCCAGCTTAGCCCCTTGTATTTCTCTGTCACTGAGAGCCAAGTGTGAACATTCAGACCATTTGCAATCTATTTGTGCCAGTAAACCCAAGCAAATTGAGCACCCTGAATACTGCAGCCTTCTCTTGATCTATAGGTGTAGCTCCTGCTGGCTTTCTTGTTCCCTACTCGTGTACTTTGGCTTCTTTTGGGGAGGAATTTAGGAGCAAAGAGGCTCATCCCCTTGGAATCACCTCCACCAGAGGGAGCCAGTTATTTCCCAGATGTACTTCCAAGTGGCCCTCAAGTTCATTTTATCTCAGCTGCTTTTGTGATGCCTAATGCAGAGCTCTCTTTTTCCTCCCTGCAGACCAAGAAGGAGCACTTATACACGTGGCGAATCGAGCTGGCGAAAACAGAGAAGTACTGGGATGGCTGGTTCAGGGGCTTGTCAAACCTCTTCCTGAGCTGCCCAACGCCAAAGCTCTTGCTTTTAGCTGGTACGTGGCTCTTCCAGTCCTGTTCAGCTTCAGTGATGACCTGCTTGGATTTCAGGGAATAGAGTTTGGCTAATACTTTTCTTTGGTGAACACCAGACCTGTCTCGTCCGCCGTACCTTTTCTATGTATCTTGAGCATTTAATCCATGCCAACCTGGAATTAGTTCAGAACCTCTAATACCAAAGCAGCACGTAATGACATACTGTGTACTGCTGCTGTTGGAGGGGTGGTTTTGTTCTGTGGTGTGGAGGAGGGGCAAACAGGACAGATCCAAGCTGCCTTTCAGTCTCCGCTCCTAGAATATTTGGGCATGATTCGAACTTCACTTCAACTGAAAGTCAAGTTATCAGTGTTCTGCTGTCAGGTGTAGACCCCTTTTTGTGCCTTAATAGGAAATAGAGTGTGTAACCAAGACAAATACCACCTTAAATTGTGGGCAGGAATCTATTGTTGCATTGTGAGCTGGGATCTTTCCCTGTCACTTTACTCTTTTGAGGTGCAGAAGGGAAATGTCCTTATGGTAGGTGTCAGGGATGTTTCTTTTGTCATATCTCTGTATCAAAGTAAGGAGTAAAGCCCTGCTTAGGCAGTCATATTTCCAATACATCTCTTTATTCGATTGTAGGTGTTGACAGGCTGGATAAAGACCTAACAATTGGACAGATGCAAGGTAAATATTTAATGCTGTCGTATGGTAATGCTCTTTTTGGGTGGTAGCTTGTTGCTATGGGTTCATACGGGAGGAAGAGCTGGAATGGCCTCTTACCAGGTGCAGTCTATGTCAAAACAAATGTGCATTAATTCATCCATCCCGAAGTAACTGTGGCTGTAGGGAAAGTGGGGAAGTTGAGAAGGGAAAGGTTGCATCAGGGGCTGCAAAGAGCTGTTGCCATGGTTCTCGTTGAGTCTAGTGTTCAGCTCCAGACATGGAGCTGCCACACTTCTCCTAGATCAGAATGACCATGAGGGCTTCTTTCTTTTCAAGTCCCTTCCAACCCAAACCATTCTATGTTTCTGTGAATTAAGCAGGTGATTCTTGCTTTGGAGACTGTTGTGTGTACTATATAATTTGTTCTGGACTTCTGTGCCTTCCCTGCTCCCTCTTCACCGCATGACATGGCGAGATCTAGTGAGGTTTGTTTCTAAAGAACCTGCTTTAGAAGTTTTCCTGAATTCACAGTGCTGTTAAGGGTGTCGTGTGTGATGCTTCCTGTACACACACAAACTGCTTGTCTAAACCATTGCTGTCAGAAATCAAGATCATTTAAACAGCAGCTCCAGTGACGACTCTCTTGATCCGCAGGGAAGTTTCAGATGCAGGTCCTCCCACAGTGTGGCCATGCAGTCCATGAAGATGCTCCAGACAAGGTGAGCAACGCCACTGTGGGGTTGAAGCCAGAAAAGTCATGGTCTTCACAGCTTAAATGCAAGTGGGATCTGTTCCTTTCCAAGATGCAGAGATTCTACCTCAGGGGCAAATTTTGGCATGTCTTAACTGGCCATTGGCAACTGGCTATTGGAGGATGCT
Organism: Psilopsiagon aurifrons; assembly: GCA_025447955.1. Classification (NCBI taxonomy): domain Eukaryota; kingdom Metazoa; phylum Chordata; class Aves; order Psittaciformes; family Psittacidae; genus Psilopsiagon; species Psilopsiagon aurifrons. Next base: position 6,125 of record JAOEHY010010625.1, on the reverse strand, counting down.
GAGGTGCTGGCCCAGGGTGCCCAGAGAAGCTGTGGCTGCCCCATCCCTGCAGTGCTCAAGGCCAGGTTGGACACAGGGGCTTGGAGCAAGCTGCTCTATGGAAGGTGTCCCTGCCCGTAGCAGGGTTGGAGCTGGAGGAGCTTTAAGGTCTCTTCAACCCAAACCACTCTGGGATTCTATGACAGAAGCAGGAATGTGGTGCAGCTGATGGTGCCTGTGGTTGGAAACACATCTGGTTTTAAAGCTTGTTCTACACTGACCACTGAGAGGGTAAAATTCAGCCTTTCCATGCTTCTCTTCACCAGTCTGAAATAGGGATTTTTGTCTATAAACCTATGAAGTTCTTAGTTTGTTATTCTTTTTAATATACATTCTAAGCAGTATTTTTACTGTCAGGACTTATCCTTTATGGGAATAACTTGCTCCATGATCTCACCACATCCTTTTTCCCCTGGTAAACTTAGGCACTGTTATAAGAATGACTGAAAGAGGTGGAGAAAGAGTTTGGTCAGATTGGGAGATCAGGGTCAGGGTAAAGCTGGGAGCATGTAGTTCCCTTGGTTTCTTCTCTAAAAGCATGTTATACAGAGCTGTTAGTTTTAAAGGAGCAAAGCTGTTTCAAGGGGACCCCGAGGGCACGATTTGTTGTTGGAAATGCTTCAGGCTTTGGAAACCACCTGGATTTCTTGGTATCTTCATGTCCTTCTAAATTCTGACCCAGGTTTTTTCCCTCCTTCAGGTTGCTGAAGCTGTTGCGACCTTCCTGATCCGTCACAGGTTTACAGAGCCCATCGGTGGATTCCAGTGGTAAGGCTCTGTGTGTGCTAGAGCTGTGTGGTCCTTGGGCAGAGCTGAGCTCTTACTGCTTTGTGTTTGGCTCTCAGTGTGGGAGGCTGGAGTTTTAGCATGATGCTAAAAGCGCACCTAACCAAACACCTTCGAGTCACAGCCAGTAATGCAGTGGCATTAATGCAAGGTCCTGCACATGGGTGAGAGCAATACCCAGCACAAGCACAGGCTGGGGGAGCCAGGATGGAGCAGCCTGAGGAGAAGGACTTGGGGGTGTTGGGTGAGGAGAAGCTCCCCATGACCCGGCTTCAGGGTGCGCTTGAGCCCAGAGCCCCCCCCTGTGCTGAGTGCACCCCCAGAGCGTGAGCAGCAGCTCAGGGAGGGGATCCTGACCCTCTGCTGTGTGAAGGGGAGACCCCCCCTGCAGTCCTATAGGAATAGCAATGAGCTTTGAGCAAACTCCTCTGGTGGAAGGTGTCCCGGCCTGTGGCCGGGGTTGGAACTGGAGGAGCTTTAAGGTCCCTTCATCCCAACCCACTCTGTGATCCTGTGGTTTGATGTTTATATGTTCTCTCTGAACTTCTCATGTATTAGCTTGTCTTAATGAAAGCTCCTTCCTTGGAGGGGAGCAGTGAATCCTCCCAAGCCAGTTCTGTTCTTTGTAGCCTGCCAGAGGGCAGAGTTACAAGTTTTATGCTATTTAGTTTAGATATTTTCCTTAAGTAATCAAGGCTCTCTGGTTTGGAAACAACTTGCACCACACTTCTTTGGCCAAGAAATACTGGTGGGATTAGACAAGTAAAGCGTGTGCTTCGCTGTGCAGACTTCCTCATGGGTTTTCATATCAGAATGAACTGGAGAAGCCAGGTCTCTGCCAGCAGCCACAGTGGTGAAAGTAGGTTGTGATTGGAAAAACACCCAAAGTCTTAGTTACACACCCTAAACTAATGAATAAACCAAGCTCAGAAGGTGCAGGTCTGTTCTGGGATCATCTTTCAGCTGAATGGCAAAATAAGCAGTTTTTTAAGCAGTTTCTGAAGCATTCCTGAAGAGTCTTCCTGCTTTTATCTAAGAAGTCTTCAACAGAAGCCAAAAGCCCCAAAATGTGTGATGCTGTAGGACTGGCAATGCCAAGGAGGTGTTGGTGGATGATCTCTTCCTTTTATCCCCCTTTGTCCTGTGCCCTGGTGGATGAAGCAGTGGAAAGGCAGGACTGTGGGCTCTGGATTTTAAATCCAGTGCAAGGATGTGGTGTAGGTTGATGTGTAAATGGTAAAGCCAAAGGACTGCGGTGTCATGTTGAATCTCCACCAGGTATTTGACTTCCTGTGCTGTCTCGAGGGTCGAAACTGTTGCTTCTGCTATTATGGTTTTAGCAAAACCAACTTTAAGACAAGAGGCTTGGAGGAAGGGAGGTGGCTTGAGTGTGCTTTGGGCCATATATCAAGCTTTTGTGCTTCTCACTACTTCTGTAGCTTACAAGTTGCTGTTGAGTGCATTAATGCTGGTTCTGTTCTGCATGATAGACTTCTTTTGGCCTTGTTTATCAGCTAAATTTAGGCTGCTGCAGAATCAATCTGCAGAGAATACCTTGGTTTTAACGTGTGACCTCTCTTCCACTCTCCTTTTTCCCTCCTAGTGTGTTTCCTGCTTGTTAATACCCTGGTGTTCTCCAGCACTGAGTCCTGTTGTAAATAAACTGCACCAGAGGCCACTGTGATGTACCCATATCCTTTCATCTCTCCAGTTCAGCGGCAGTGAGAAGTTGGTGTGAGATCCATCCCTTTAGAACTAGTTCTCCAGAATGTGTAGATGTTTAGGGACTTCCTTGCTGGGAAGCAGCTTGAACTGAAGACCCCGAGAAGCTCTTCAGGCTCTTCCCTGCTGCCACAAGGAAAGACCTCCTGAAATCCCAAGTAGTTGATCATAACTCCATCAATTCTCAGGCTTTCTTGGACCCAACTGCAAAGGGGCTGTTGGCAGTCCAGATCCACCGAGGGCATTGCAGCGTAGCCAAAGGCTTCAGGATTTCTCCATGGAATTGTCTCATCGTCTTGGAAGTGCCCCTTAGGTTTGCTTTTTATGCACACATTTCTTTCCTCCAAAGCAACAAGGAATTGGCTTCACGGGGAGCTCAGGTTTTGCCTCACCAATGCCAACCTTCTGGCTTAAGCTGCAGGAAGAGCCCAGATGCTGTTCCCTGAGCAAGGTTGGATGGGACTGTAAACCAAAAAGAAGCGGGGGGAGAGACCCTGAGCTCCATTCCAGAGTCTTACAGCTTTCTTAATACTGATTTCGAGTTCTTGCTAAGAAAAACATCCTGGATAACTCCATCTGCTGCAGAAGGTAACAGGTAGGAGCCTCTGGGCCTGTGTTTATGGGGAAGCCCCAAGAGCAGCACTAACAACATGCTCAACAGGCCTGAGATGTGTTTCTGCTTCCCTCCTTTGTACCGCTACACACAACTGAGCAGAGATCAGCACCTTTTGGATGAAAGAAATGGAAGATGCTCATTAAATAAAACCCTGGAAGAGTTTGGAGCCCGTTTTGCTGCTGCAGAGGTGGAGCTGCTGCTGCATTGCTCCAATACTCCCCAGTATTGGAGGAAAGACCTTGTTTTCACTGTCACCCTCAACCAGATTGCTGCCTGCCTTCCAGATATCCATGTAAATGCCATAGCTGCACGGAGAGCTTTGCTTCAGGGTTCAATCATCCACAGACAGTTTGCCAGATTGCTGGAAGCGATCCCTCGAAGAGCAAGCAGACATATTTTGGAGCAGTTTTCCTCAGTGTTTTGCCAATGGATGTCTGAAATCCCTTTTTCTTTTGCTTTGTGTCCATACCCTTCGATGCTGTGTGATGAAAGCAGCGTTTAACGCTGTTTTGCTGAGGCAGAGTTCTGTTGTTGGCCTGATTTGGGGAGCTGTGATGTCTGCGTCCTGTGACAAGAGCTGTCATGAATTCTTGGCCTTTGAGAGGTGGAGGTGGGGTGAAGGGAGATGATGTGGAGCTGGGAAAGCCTGGTTGGACTTTGGTGTTCACCCTGATGGAGACCTCCCTCATCTCCTCTGCTTCATTCGTGTGTGAGCCCTGGACACAGCGGTCGTGGCCTTGCTCTGCATCCCTTCCCTGACCCATCAGGGTGGGAAATGCCCGGATTAGAGATAAGCCTCATCCCAGAGAGCTCTCCTCTCTCCTGGCACGTCACCCATCAGCACTCAGGTGTTAAAAGAGCACTTGTTGGCTCCCAGCACTTCCCTCTGTAAGTCACTGTGTTAATTCTTGCATTGCTTTACTATCACCTCGATGTAATGTCCGCCCCGGTTTAGTTGCTGATGGATTAAATGGAGCTGAGGTGCAAAATAGCACTTTTCCCAAGCTGCATCCTGAAGGTTGGCAAAATCCTGGGTCCTTTCCGGATGATTCCTGTGGTCAGACTGTTAGGGATGAAATAACGCAGTGTGTTCTGTCCAGAGTCTCACTTCACGGGCTGGTTAAGCATGTGCCTGTTATCGTACTCATGAATGCTCTTGGTAAAGCCACATTCCTCCGTGCTGATGTAACGGTGGAGGAGCTGGCTTCGAGGGATTCATTGTGCTAACTCCTCGCCTTTGCCTCTCCCCCTTTCATTGGCTTCTCCACTTTGTGAGCTCTTAAACCACCAAAACCCTCCCTGGAAAAGCGGATCCGTTTTGTATCCCGTAGAAGCCCCACTGGAAGAGGAATGACTGCTTCGGAATCCTCTGGGCTCCTTGGAATTCTATTTTGTTGTTAACATTTGAGAAGTGAGTGGAAACCAATAAAGAATTCAACAGCCTCTTGAATGTGACACTGCTCCGTGCCAAGCTCAGCCCTGACTCACACAGTAGAGATGCGGGGGCTCACATAGTCCTGGCTGCACTAAGAGGGCAGCAGCAGCATTGGGGGGGGTTGGAGGAGGGATTCGGTTTGGCTGTGTCAAGCCACGAGCATTTTGGGACTGTCTGAAGAGTGTTAATGCTGCTGTGATGGTTTCTTCTGTTTCAGGAAGCTACAAGTGGGGGATGAATGGTGTTTAGGTGAAGGATGGTGCAGACCATGGTGAAATGAAGGGCAGGAGAAGAAATGTTCTCTTTGGCTCATGAGAAATGGGGCACTATAGAACCCCCCCCCAGATCAGCAGCTTTTACTGTGTTTTTCCGCGGGCTGCAGCGTTGTACTCTGTGTTAAAGAGCAGATAAAGAGGAGGAGGGTGGCTGGAACGAAGGGGCAGTGGGTTTAAGCTGGCCCTAGACTGAGCTGAGCTCTTGGGCAGAAGCTCTTCCCTGTGAGGGTGCTGAGGTGCTGGCACAGGGTGCCCAGAGAAGCTGTGGCTGCCCCATCCCTGCAGTGCTCAAGGCCAGGTTGGACACAGGGGCTTGGAGCAACTGCTCTATGGAAGGGGTCCCTGCAATGGCAGGGGTTGGAGCTGGAGGAGCTTTAAGGTCCCTTCATCCCAAACCAGTCCATGATTCTGTGCAATCTCTCTCGATTTGTTCCAGGTGTTGGATTGAGGAGCAGTGGAAACTTCCACAATGGAAAATCCCAAGGCTTGGCAGGAGCAGGAGATGCGGTCTGCGTTAGTCACAGGGCTCACTCAGCTCAACCCCAGTTCCTGCATTATGTGCACCAGCCCAAACCAGCGGTGCTTCGGAGGTCCCGGCAGCACTGGGCTCGTTGGAAAAGCTGTTTCCTCTATGCCAAAGCACATAGCTTTGCTTTTGGCTACAGGTGCTGCTCACACTGAGCTCCCTGCCTGTCTCTGCACGCATTTAACCCAGCATAGCTCCTCTGTGCTGGCATTTGGGGCTGGTGCTGAGTTGGGGTGATGGATTCAGGCGGGTGCAGCCGCTCCGGGGTTGGTTGCTGAATCGTTGCTGTCAGAGCTCACTTCTCTTTTGAGCCATATCTTTGTCTTCAGCCTGCCCTGGTCCACATATGAAGTGGGTGGGAGGTGATACCAAAGCCAGTTAGGAGTACTGATGCTTCTTGTGACTGTGGTTGCAGTACAATGATCCTCAGGCTGTTACAACCGGGTTTCTTCCCTCTGCCTGTGACGGTGGGGTTCAGACGTGATGCAGCTGTAGGGAATCTGTTCCCCCCCACTTTTGACAAGGAGAGGGACTGGGCAACCTGAGAAAGCCCATTTCAGCCCTGATATCCCCTCGTTTGTGATTGCCGAGATGACAGCAGCTCAGGGAGGGATCTGCCCTTCTGCTGCATGAAGGGGAGACCCCCCCCCAGTCCTGATCCAGCTCTGGGGCAGCAGCACAGAGGGACGTGGAGCTGATGGAGAGAGGGCAGAGGAGGCCATGGAG